>VMDR010005787.1:0-49201 GCA_007922815.1 Macrotus californicus | reverse complement strand
CTGAATCAGGTAGGACGACTTTTAAGGATGGACGCCGCGACCTTTGAAGGGTGGCCTCTGAGAACACCCCACTGCTCTGACACAGGGCAGCAGGGAAGGGGAAGGTGATACAGCTCCAGGAGTAACCGGTCTTCCTCATTGAGAAAAGAGCCCTCTTTAAAGCAATGGTACTTCCTGTGAGTTACAGTGACTTCAAAAGCTTTTATTTTTGTTTCTTTGTGCTCTGCTTTGCTTCTTGTCTGAAATTCTACTATAGTAATAGTGTAAACAAGGCTAGAGCTTCTCGATGCCCTGTGTGAGTCACGATGAGCAGCTACAGCCAGGGAGGAATACGGCAAGAATACAGGTAATATCGAGACCTTTTCTCCTGGGCTGACTAACAGTCTTTCTGTCGAAGATGTTTACGTACAACGAGTGACCAAAAAATGACCCAAAAAGACCACTTGTTTAAGTTTCATCTTCAGTTGACCTTCCTATATTCAGACCCTATGAGCGATCTACTGCTTTATATGTGTGTTTAAAAATCCAAAGGGGCCCTGGCTGGTGTGGCTCAGTGGATTGAGTGCCGGCCTGTGAACCAAAGGGTCACTGGTTTGATTCCCAGTCAGGGCACATGCCTGGGTTACAGGCCAGTCCCTAGTGTGGGGAGCACGAGAGGCAGCCACACATTGATGTTTCTCTCCCTCTCTTTCTCCCTCCCTTCCCCTCTGTCTATAAATAAATAAATAATTTTAAAAAAAAAATCCAAAGGGCATTGCTAGCCTGAAATTTCTAACTATATCAGGGGATGGACAATACATAAATTGCTTAATCAAGAGTTGTCATTAGGTTACAAAAGGGAAAAAGAAAGCAGCATACTTTCCACCAAGAAACCAGCCTGCTTTTCCTCTCTGGAGTTCTGTATTCTCTGTCTGGTCAGAAAATACTGAGTACGGAAGTATGTTTCAGGCGCTGTGCTAGGCTCTGGGGACACAGCAGTGCTCTGGATGCCACCGCTGCTAAATGAGATATCGCAAAATTTAGTGGCTTAAAAAATAACGCTGATTGTATTATTATGTCACATAGTTCCAGAGGTTGACTAGGGTAGGCCGGGCAGTTGTTTCCTGGGGTCTCAGACACAGTTGCCGTCAGACAGGGACTGAGGCCTGGAGTCACCGCAAAGCCTTGCTCAATCGCATGGCCAGCAGGCAGTGCTGGACCTCAGCTGGGATCGTCACTATAACAGTTAAGTGGAGAGCCTCTTCTTGTAACCCAGGGTTCCTCATGGCAAGACTTGGGATCCCAAGAGGACCAAGAGGAAGCTATAGAGCCTTTGTGGGTTATACTTGGAAAACGCTAGTCACTTCTGCCAATAGGCACAGACCAACCAAGATCCAAGGGGAAGAAGCACAGATCCCCCACCCCCATCTCTCAACATGCAAGTGTCAATGTCACATTCTAAGAAGACAAGAGATCTTGTCACGGCCACCTTGGAAAATTCAAACTTCTGTGAGAAGTCAAGAAAAATACAAAGTCTCTGCCCGCGGACACATGTGCAAGGGTGGGGAGCCTGGCCACAAACAGATCAAGAGACAAAGGGAGGAAATGCCGAGTGATGGCAACTTCTATGGGGAAGAGTCAGGGGTGTTGAGGGCACCGCCTCTCTCGTGGAGAGTGGTCACGGAGGGCTTCTCTGGTAAGGGGCCGTGTGAGCAGAGATCCTGGAGCAACAGAGTCATGAAGGCAGAGGGGCGAGAACATCCTGGCAAAGAAACAGCAAGTACAAAGATCATAGGGGAGAGAATACTTCTCTCTGGGAATGACAAGAAGGTCAGTGTGGCTGGAGCCATGACAAGGACACAAGAAGGGGCAGGAGAGTTGCTGGGGGGGCAACCTCTCAGGGCCTTTGGCCATGGGGAGGACCATGGACTTGGCTCTGAGTGAGATGTGAAACCATGGGGGGGTCTTTCATAGGGAAATGGCAAAATTGACTTGCATTTTAATAGGCCCACTCTGGCTATTGTGTGACAAACTGGAACACAGCAGCCTGCCCTAGGGTGACAGTGGGAGACCAGTTTAGAGACACACAGGTCATCTAGGTGTGAGGTGACGGTGCCTGGGATGAGGTACTCGCAGTGGAGGTGGTGAGAAGAGGGCCGGGGCTGACACTAAAGACATCTAGCGCCTTTTTTCAGCATTCAGATAATGCCCTATTATTCATTGATCTAAAAATTAAAACCTCGCTTAAATAATAAATGTGGAAGGTTAAAAATGCATCAGTTACCATGGGGCTGCACACTGAAAGCACATTGTCCTTTAATATGGCATTATGGGTCATCGCAAACACGTTGGAAAGCTTCTCCTCCTGCAGCTTTAATACTTCCCCTCCTCCAACGTAGTCTACTCCGCACAGCCAACATAAAGGGCAAAATTAAGGCTATCATCGCTTAGGCTAGGAAACTGAAAGGCAACTGAAGAAAGTGTGGGAGGAGCCATGTGATCTAGGCAAAGACCTGGAAATTCCCATGTCCCTCCACACAGGCAGATAACTGTGGCAGCTGAGATGAAACTCATCAGTAAGAAAAATGTCACCCCTGTGAGGCAGATGGCTTCCTATAGCATGAGAAAGTCAGTCACTCTTCAGGGTACGAGGTGCCCTAAAGGAGGTCACTGCCTCCCGAATGGCAGAGCACTTTTTTCCCCACGGAGTTTCACGTTCACATCGGCTCATTGACCACACAGTCGGGAAGTTTGGGCAGCTCTTAATAGATTATGGGTTATTTCCTTATTGTGTTTGCTAAATGGTGGAGTGTCTAATCATCTTTATCATGTAGGGAAATTTCATGAGGTCTCTCTGGCCTCGCCAAATCCCAAAACAGGATTCTCTTATGCCCCGAGAGTCAGTTGAACCAATTAAGGAGTGCATAATAAGCCAATTACTTGTTCCCTACTTTTCCTAATGAGTGCAGAAGGTGCACCTGCTCAATTACAGCTCGCTCGGTAAGGTAAGGTTCTGTGCTCTGCTACCACTACAATCTGTCATTATCTCACTTCTTTCAGTATCAACGGCACCAATCTAGTAGCTGAGACTCTCCTTTGAGATTCCCTAAGATTTGAGCTTGTCCTCATGAGATAATCATTCACCCTCACACCCAGCATCAGGACCACCCATCAGAACGGCTGCAACATGGCCCCGCAGCAAAACCAAGCTGAAGCCGAACCACACCCTGAACATGAGGCACTTCCTTGGGCAATCAGCTGACACTTCAGACAGAAGGGCTTGGGTCCCGTATTTCCAGACCTACAACTACTATCTTGCAGCCACCAGAGGTTCATCCCTAGGTTCTGTTAGGCTCTTTCTTCCCTGATTCCTCCACCTAGATCAAGCATGCAAATGAGCAAAACCTATCCAAGACCAAGACTCTGTCCCTGCATTATAGGAAAAGAGAAACTCTCCGGTTATTGTAAGACAGACAGCTCTAGTATCCAATGGGAGAACAACAATCTTAAAAAGAATATGCAGAATAGAATCAGAACATTTTGAAACTTTGTCAACATTTATTTTCACCAAACAACTCATTAAATCACTATAAAAGTCAATGCATATGGTCGGATGTGACAGTTTAAATTCCAGAAAGAGTTACAAGTCAAATTCATAATACATAATGTAGTCTGGTGTCTCATCCTTGAATTATAACGTTTTTATTGCATCCCAACTGTAAATTACCAACTTGTTCCTCCCCTGCCAATCTCTTGATTAAATGGGGGGACTGTTAGGCATTATGGAAATATATCATGGGAAAGGATGACTCCATCATTTGTCTCCTTATTTCAATATCCTACTTAAAGCTTCATCACTAGAGCAGCTAACCCAAACAGAATTGGTGATTTAGTCATTGATAGCAGCAGAAATGAAGTAGAAAAAAATGGGGGGCCAAACTGGCCCATGTTCCATAGCCATTGTCTTCTTGTATCTCATCGTATTGTTCTCTGGTATTTGTGGGCCTTCAGTACTTTCGGTGTCCATTTTGATCACTTCAGTTTCTTCTCTTCAAAGCTATTCTTGTTTTACAGGCCTTATTCCCATGGGTCCAACTGAAGGGTATTTTATTCTGTGTCTTACACTGATAATGGGGCCATAACTTGTACCCATCAAGTTTCCCCATAAAGTGGTTTAATGTCTTGAAGCCGTGGCAGTATGTCAGCTCGGGCAGGGAATGAAGTAGGTATCATTTCACAGATAGAGACCCACGGTGCATGAGTTCCTTACAGGGAACTTACTTAAAAATTAGCCTCTTGTAGAAGCTTAGATTCTAAAACATTATAAAGGACAGATATTTCAAAATATAAATAATAAGTACCTACCTATTAATCACTTTGATAATTTTTTACTTGTATTTATTTTAAAGTGGTTTATTTACTTTTTTCCAGTTGCTTGTACATGTTCATTATAAAAAATTTTGGAAATATAAAGTCCTGAAAAAAGAAAGCAACAATTACCCACAACCCTAACACCCAAAGAGATGGAGTGGTAATATTTTATAATTCTCATGGAGAAAACCGTTTTTGTTTAGGAACATATCTAAATAGACATGTTTGATTATAAACTTAAAGTCCATACGGATTAGGTTAAATCTTCTCTAAGACAAGACAAAGAATATCTAACAATTTTTCCCCCAAAATGGACAGGAATCATAACCAAGGAGGACAAAGGAGGAATTAAAGGAGAGAGGGGTCCCCTTGGCATGGAAGAAGACCAGTAGTTTTTAAGGTAGGTCTATCTGAAGACTAGAACAGAAATGTCTAATATGTTTTTAATAGAAACAATAAACACAGACCACCCCCCCACCGACCCTCCAGATCAACCACCTCCAACCTTCAAATCTTCAGTGAAGTTGGCAATACACAGCATCTTACATTGGTGGGGTTGGGGGGAGAAAGGCATTGGATAAGAGCAATATGCATGGGGTAACATCACGCAGGGGAAGGAAAAAAACAGCCTCTAAGAGAGCAAACTGCAGACTGGCAATCAAACACGAAACCGAAGCAGAAACTCACAACCAGCAATGATTATAAAAAATGTCACTTCCTAGGAAGACTAGAGGTAATGGAAGAAACACTAAGTTTCCCATGGGAAACAGGTACATAAATCAAATTTTATTTATATATCAAGGACAGATGACCCCCACAAGCTGGAAGTTTTAGGCCTGATCGGGGTTACACATTTAAGAAAATACTAGAAGCTTTAGGGGATGATGATGATGATGACAATGACGATGGCAATGCAGTTTACATACTTAACAGTAGAGCTGGTGAAGGAGACAATGGAAGTATTCAAATAAGACTCTTCAGTCAACGAAGTAGCCAAATGAAATTCCAGTATTTGCCCAGCACTTCCAGAGACAGTTTGCTCCAGTGGATAGAACACAATCCTGATTGCATCCAGTTTTCAGATCCGGTCCCACTAACAGCTTCTGCGCCCCTCTCCCTATCCACAGCTACCTCCTGGCACCATCTATGGCATCAGTTACACACGTGGCAGAGAAGGACGAGTACCGAAGGCAGTAGAGAATGGGCCTGACAAAGTGTGAATCCATCTGCATTATTACCGTGTGTTCTGCCCTGACAGCAGGCAAAGGGACTAAGGCATACAACCTCTAGTTTGCAAATAAAACCACACAGGTGATACCAACTACAGCCCAGTGATCAGTGAGGGGACGTCACCAGAAGGCAAAAGAATCAGGGATATTTAGGCACTTAAGCTAGACACTAAAGAACGTAGAGAGTGTCGATGTATAAAAAGAAAGAGAAAGAAGAAGGAAAGATGAAGGAAGACCATTCCGGGATGGACAAGGGTTGTATGGCACGGCGGGTGGAGATAGAGAAGAGAGCAATCCAATCAAACAGCAAGTTCCAGCCCAGGGTGGGAATCTAGAAGCGGGTCAGATTATGCACCCTGAAAGGAAGACTGTCTCCATTTGCCAGGAAATGGGGGTGCCAGAGCAGATTCTCGGTCATGATCAGAGTGGCGTGTGAGCAGGATCCGTCTGACCCGGTTAGAGGGATAAAATATAGTATGGAGAACACAGAGAAGGTCGCTGCAGTAACCCCAGTTCAAAGTGACGAGGCCTGTGACCAAATGGGCTTGGGAGTGCCGTCCTCCTGTGTGACAATGGCTGTATTTACTAGGTGCCTGAGAGCAATTACACAAAGAAACTGGAATTTAAATGTGCGCCTATTTCTGTTTTATTGTCTGAAATTCCAAAGGACTGACAAGACCAATAGGCCTCACAGTACAAGGAGGAGCGGAGAGAAGAGGGAGACAGTGGGGGGTTACGTGGAATAGAGAAATGAGCACCCTAGTGTGCTCCTTTCCTGTTGCTGCTGTAATAAGTTATCAAAACCTACTGGCTTGAATGACACAGATGTATTACCTCCGGATCTGGAAGCACATAAACAGCATCCTGTGCTTGCTCCTTGGTCAGAACTTTGTCACGTGGTCACACTGAGCTGGGTGGGGCAGGGGGGAGATAAAGGTCTGTGCATCTGAGATGCACCGGCAGCCAGTGGTGTCTGTCACATCCCATAAAATGATTTCCTTAGTGGAAATAGGAAGCTTTTAAATGGGAATATATCACTGCTTCACAATCAGGCACCAAGAATGAGGAAAAGAGGGGAGGGGAGGGAATAGCATTTCCTCTTGGAGAGCAATTTCTTGATATTTGAGAGCATTTATGGGACATCAGAAACTATACCCTAGTAAGGTGGCAGCATGTTTTCCCTGGAGACACGTAAGGATTTTCAATCACAATCAAGTAGATGGAAATGTTTTATAATCTCTCTCCTACTAGAAAGCAAGGAACTAAACAAGAAAGCCCCCTGAATTGCCATTTAATCCCAGTCTGTGCTTTTGAAATATGAGGTTTCTATCTCCTCAGAACTGTTTAGGAAAGTGTTCCTGGCAATAATTTAGAGCATCCAAGTCCAGGAATGAGGCCCAAGAGCAAAAAATGCCCGATATTTTAAAAATAAAGATGTGAAACATTCTTAGGGATCTATCACTGTAGTGAATGACTTGATATAATGTCACAAAAATCACAAAATCTTTCAAGAATATAGTCACTTGAGAGACGACATTACCATTCCAAATATTCCAGGGAAGACTATGCAGTTGAGAGAGAGAGAGAGTGATCGAGAGACAGAGAGAGGGAGGGAGAGAGAGAGAGCCCGCCAGCACAATGGAGTGGGGGGAGGGAAAGGAAAGAGGAGGGAGGGAAATAACCAGAGACTGAAGTGCTTTTTACAAATGGAACTCTAAAAAACACTGCAGAAAATTGAGAGCGGTGCTCTTTCGCTGACCCAGCATGATACTCAGTTAGCGAACCTGACTACCTGAGAACACATTGTCACATTATTGAACTTGTTCATAGCATCACAAAACAGAGGTTCTTGGCAGCCTCTTTGCTCTGGGGGCACCTGTCTCTCCCGTTTCTGAGCTCTCCCTGTGGCTACCTTCCCCCCTCCTCCCTGAGCGGGCAGGTCTCCCGCTGCCCACCCTTGGCTCCAAGTCCCAGGTTACCTACTTCTCTTTGTCCAAGGACCTGCGCCATGGTCCTGCAATCCCCTGTGTGCTTGCCCAGACTGAATATATACGAGTGGTTCCCTCCCATCATTCCATAGAATTTATGAAAGGAACTTTGTGAAGGTTTAAATGTAGTCTGTGCCACATTCAATTTAATTCAATAAATATTTATCGAGTGCCTGCCTGGAATTGTGCGGTGCACCACGTGGACTATAAAAGAAATATATAGCACAGCCCCCCCCCCCGTCAAGGAGTTTGCAATATTCCTGGGAATGACGCTCGAATGCCGAAGTAATTACAGGATACAAGATAGGATAGAGCAATGTAATAACGTTATGTAACCAAGACCAAAATATAAGGTGCAGACAACATTCTGTTTGGTCAGGGCAGGCAGGATGGAGCCATGGGGAATAGTTCATAGAGGATGTGGAACTTGAGCTTGTCCTTGAGAAGTGCACGGACTTGGCTGGGTGCAGCAGCAGAGAAGGGCACTTCAGGCAGTGGAGAGCATGTGAGTAAAATCAGAGGGAGGAGCAGCAGGCGGGAGGTGTGACAGGGAATGTGAAGAGACCAGGTCAATGGAGAGGAGGCACCTGGGGGTCGCAGGGCTGTGTTAGAAAAAGCTGGATGGAAAGAATATAATGAAACACCAGAAAGCCTTGACGGCAACAGTAACGAATTTGGACTGGAACCATATGCTCTTAATCTCTCTATATGCCTTCCTTGATGTTGCTTCTTCCACTGTCCTCAGAGAAGTCATTCACTGGCAGCCAGTGTGACACTGGAAATGAACCTGGGCCACAGAGTGAGAAAGCTCTGGTCTGGCCTCACATGTGGCCTTGGTGGAGTCATTTAACTGTTCAAGCTTCCATTTCCACAACTGCAATAACTCAGGGTTTTTGTGGAAAACGGGATAATGTGTAACGTGTATAACGCACCTTGTGAGTACAGATGGAACCCTTTACGAGTTTCATTCATTCAACAACTGTTTGTTGAACGTCTTCTCTGCACCAAACACTGGGTTCGGCTCTCGGAAAATGAGAACAACACACACAGCGCTTATTCTCAAGACGAGGCCACTTACAGTTTAAACCAACGAGAGGAGCAGCAACTTGGGGCTGCATAACTCGGAGGCGAAGCCCATTCCCACCATCTACCAGGGGTATGAAGTTGGGGACACTCTTTACTCAGTCTGAGCCTAGTTCATCATCTGTGTAACTGGTCTAATAGTATCTGCCCTATAGGCTGATATGAGAATGAAATACAATATGTCCAAACAACAAACATACCACCTGAAAAATGGAGGCACTCAAAAACTGCTATTTGTTTTATAGTGGAAAGGCAGGCATGAAAAATAATCTGATAATAAGAAGCAAATGCCTGAAAGAGAGTTAGAGAAGTTTTCACAGATGACATAGTCACAGATGAAATTTAAATAAATAAATAGGATTTTCTGAGCGAGTCGGTATTGGGTAGACATTCCTGGAAGAGGAAAGAGCATGTGAAAAGGTACAGGGACATTAAAGGGACTGGCAGCTACTCAGACATGCAGGTACCACTGTATCGTTAAACCATTAAGTCCAAAGCAGAGATTCCAGGAGGTGAAAGTGGCCGGATAGACGAGAGCCAGATTCTGAAGACGCTGGAATGTCACTGGAAGAAGCAGAGCCTACCAGTGGGTAATGGAAGTCACTGTGAAGTGCTGAGTAGTAATGCAGCATGACCAGCTCTCTGCCAACAAAGGAGAGGGGCAGGAAGAGCCTCAAGGAGGCTACTGACAACATCCAGGTGGAACAAGAAGATGGAGAAGATGGGAAAATTATTGAAAATATTTAGGAGTTGCTTCCAACAGAATTTGGTTTTGGTAGGATTTCAGAGGGTAAAGATGAGCAAAGGGTTGAGGATGCCTCTCCTATTCTTGCTGGAAGGGGAGGCATTTTTTGATTTTACAACACAGATGAGAAGCAGGTTTAGAGGAAAGATATCTCCTATCTGGGATATGGTGAATTTGGGGCACCTGTGGAGCATCCAAGCAGAGACTGGGACGTGTGGTTCTGGAATGGAGAGCGGCAAACGGAGCAGACTGCTGACATGCGCCCAGGAATCACCGGCCTGTGTGGATGGAGGCTCGCCATGAGAACAGACTCCCAGGGAAAGGACCAGCAAAGAGGCAGCTCTCAAGTCAGGCCATTCCCATCTCGCCTGAATAATTGAGCTGCTCAAGCAGACGATGCTCCAATCCTTTCGGAAAACAAGACAAACCTCCGAGGCAGAGGATGCTCAGGTATGTCCAAGGTCAAACAAATCGCTTTTCTGGCATACCTTTTCTCTGCATGACATAAGTTTCACCTGTCTAAAAGAAACGAGAGGGGGTGCACAGAGAGCAGCTCCTGCGTATCGAGGGGCTGCCTACCAGATGACAATTATAAACACACTGTCTCTAGAACAGCACTTCATTTACAAAGCAGATTTGACAGCTCAAGTGGTTTTTTGGCGGGCACTCCTGCCCGGCCCCTGTGCGACCCGGTGAGCTTCGATCACAGCCTTGATGCTGGCTCCACCAAGGAGACCCCCTAAAAGGGGAGTGATAAATGAGGCCCTGTCAGGCTCTATTCCCTGGGTGGCCTTGAATCTCTGCTGTTATCTGTTTCCCTGCCAGCACTGACAGTGATGAACACAAGGCAGGCAGCTAGCGACACCCCAATTCATTACCAGAAAGAAGGGAGAGCAGAAATGTAGGGAAGGTGGCTGCCACGTGGAAGCGTCCCTCACGTCAGTGCCGTCTTCCTCCCGCAGGTCAGAATGGTGAAGAAATGATGGAGCCCATTTATCCCGCACGAGGGCCCTAATGGTGCCCAGAACAAGCCACAGTGAAGCTTGCCTGCAGACTGCACACGGGCCTCTCTGCGGTAAAGCTCTTCTCGAGCCATACAAACCTAAGAAGAAATATTTTCAGGAGCGGATTTTTTTTTAGCCCACTCTTACTCTAGAAGAGCATTTTAAAAAATCAGAGATACATAAAATCATCAGTCGGTACTGCTTGCCCACGCTAAATTGTCATTCATTCCGGGCAAGTGCACGGTTTCTCTCTGGAAGGTGACAGTAAGCCTGTGATTCTGCGGTAGCGATCATTTTAGGTAGCCCTAACCATTGCTTCCCATGACAGACATTTGTATCTTTAAGTGGTACCTGCCCCCCTCCCTAAGCAATATTTCATCAGGATCTTTGTTTCAACCAGTTTTTGTCTGATCTCATGGGAAATAAAAGCCTTTGCTACATGGCCGCCTTTTTCATATTAATGGGGGACTTCCTGTGATACCTGAAGATACTGTGCCTGTTCAGTGAATGCCTCTTGAATTCAATGCCCAGGGAAGACAGGACTTATTTCCATCTTAACCCAGGCTGTTAATTAAAGCACTGGTTTTGTGGGACATTAGGAGGAAGAAAGTTTCAAAAAAAAAGGAAGGTCGGGGGAAGGTCTATGGCAGGAATGTCAAACTCATTTTCACCGGGGGCCACATCAGCCTCACGGTTGGTTGCCTTCAAAGGGCCCAATGTAACTTTAGGACTATATAAATGTAACTACTCCCTAACAGTTCAGCGAGAGCTCGGCGCTGCCGCTGGGTAGATACAAGGTGCCAGGATGGATAAAACAAGGTGGAGGGCCGAATTCGGCCCTCGGGCTTTGTGTTTGCCACCTGTGGTCTATGGTCAAATAGAGTTCAAGTTCCCTGGGTTTATTCCTTTCCTACGGCTTTCTTTCCCTGCAGGGCTTTTTCAGAGTCTTTATAATATTAATGTGCATTTTGACTTCCCTAAAGCAAGTATAATCTGCAGTGTTTCTCAATCTGTCTTCCCCTACTCAGGGTATTTTTATGGAACAAGAGTGTTACACAGAACTGCGCTCTGGGCACTGTTGGGCCAAGCTTGCCCATGAGCCCACCCTCTTACTCGCTTTTCCCACCAACGAAATCAGATGGCTCTTGGGCGAGGTTCTAAGTATCGGGCAGAGGGAGGCAGTCTGAGGGTAAAATACATGCCAAAAAAGATTTAAAGCCTGCCCCCAAAGAATGCATATGTCTTGCCCTATATCCTGCCCTCATATATTCTGCCTTCTATCCTTATTTCCCTGTCTAAAAAAAGGAAAAGAAGCACAAGTTAATGAGGATGCTGACACAGAAAGAAAGGCAATGATCTTACATTTCAGACAGAAGCAATGGGATGATTAATGCATGGATTTTTATCCTCGCGTTTTGCTGAAGATCAAATCTTCTTTCTTAAAAAAAAAAAGTAGCATAAGATATTACCATCGATTTTGAGAGCATTTTTTATATAAATATGAATGAAAACAGTCAGACTTCAGAATACCTAAAAACTACAGCGTTAAGTTAAAACACAGTAAAAGTGGCAAATCTAAGAGTAAACACAAAAGAATAAGCATTTCAATAATACAAGACATCTTATCTGTTTCTTGTTGTGTAGGACAAATACACATTAGCAGCATTTTGCATGTCGGCTACTAGGTGTCTTTTGATAAAATAAAGCTACTAGTTATATTCAAAATAGCTGAGGCGATCTGAAGTCTAGGCTTCAAGCAGCAACAAAATTGTAAAAGAGAAATGAACTAACCAGCTTTGTTTGTGTTTGTTTGTTAATTAAGCCATGGAGCAAAGAAAAAATATTTACAGCAAACTGGAATTTTCATCATTCAAAGACTTTTAAACTAGTATCAAAACTAGTGTGTAAGTTGCAAACTTGTAATAACTAGAAAGGGACTATACAGCCTTGGTGATCTTTTTCATCTTTAAAAAGCAATCAGAACTCAGGTGGGGAGAACTGATCACCCAAGAACTAAAGTAATATCTGGGAGAGATGAGGCCATCACCACAAATTAGAGGGATCCCATCATTCATTTTCTGCTGCCTTCTCTCCAGGAGAAAGTCGACTCTCTGAAAAAGCTTGCTGCGTTCCTTCCCCGTGTGCTCCAGAAATCCAAAAGCCAGTCACAATGTTTCCTAAATAAAGTACAAAGGAAGACACTTGCAGTATTGTATCCTCGTTTCCAAATCATTTGGATACAGACCTCATGGCATGTACCAGAGATAGGATAAATATAATGTTCTGCTTCACCTTTCTACCACATCCACGTAAAATTCTCTCCTTCCAACTCCCTACAAACAGCCATGTGCCTCCCATCTTTCCTGCGAAGACATCTATTTCTGTCTGGCCAATCTGAATTTGTTCTGTTGCCTTGCTACCCACTGGTGACAAATATACTTCGTCGTTTCTAAGTTCTCTGAGCACTGGAGGATTGATGGGCGTGAAGGGACAACCGGGATCGGCAATGCAAGGAAGAAATTCATCTTATTAGTCTTTGATTCGAGTTAATCACCAGGGAGATAATATTTTAAACTTCGAAAGACTTCTTGGAAGTGTCCAGAATTTCTCCAGAGACACAGATCAATAGACCAGAATAATCAAGAAAAGGGAGCGAGATGGCCAAATGCCACTCACTTGGTGTTTTACTTGATTAAGCAAAAGGCTTTTAATGGAATTGTTCCAACCCAGGGAAGAAAGGGCAAGTCAACCCTCCAGGGCAGGGCCTCCAAATCGCAGGTAAAGATAAAAGAAAGAATGACACTTAATTCCAATCTCCACCCCTCAACTCAGGGATGTAGATAGCACTTGCCTGTTCCGTTGTTCAGTTGATGAAAGATTTCCCATAGCTCGGAGAAATCAATGCCCACTGTCCATTCAAAAGAATGCACGGTGATAGGGGGCCCAGGGCCCCATATCTTTGCCCCTGGCCCCTTCTCCTTCAGCGGGAAATGACTGAAAATGAAGTCTGCCTGATGGCAGGAGGCCTCTGTGGGCTTCTCAGATGTTTAAATATTAGCACCAGGGCCTCATAACTAAACTGCCTTCTGCATAGCCTAGTTATCTGCCCTGTTGCCCTGAACCAGGCATAAGACTTCAAATGTTTTCAAACAAAGCCCAATGTTTAAAACCAGCAACACATTCACACTGGCTGGGGTAGCCTTCACCCCAGAGCCTTCGTTATCCCTTATTCAATGTCCAGCATGCAGGCCTTCCTCTTTCTGGGTGCCCGTCTCCTCAACACACCCTTGGTCAGCTCTGTCTCTCCCTTGGGCCTTGGCTCCTTCCCGGTCACGTCTGTCATCGTCTTGATGGGCTCTTGTTTTCTCATCCTTTCTCTCTTCTCCACTCCATTCCTTTCTCTGTCCTCTTTATCCCTCTCCACCTCCCTCCAGGCGCCTTTCTCCTCCTCTGGCCAAGGCAGCCACGTAAGCATCGTGGGTGCTCCAACGTGGCTTACCAGGCAGGGAGCCCCAGAGGCTGCTGCTGCCCACGAGAAAGGCGCCCCAAAGAAAGTGTAAGAATCTGATCTGCAACAAAGCAGATCTTTCGCTCAAAGCCGAGACTATTTTCCTTAGCCCATGCTCCAGAGGCTGTATTGTTAACTTCTATCAAAGGGGTTCTTATCTCAGGAATCACTGGAAAGTTTCGAACATGATTGACAGCCGGTCCAAAGAACATCCGCAGCGTGATAAGCCTCAGAGAGGGAATATGCAGAGCCGGTTCGGGATGGCCTGGCTGTGCCTTTCAAACTCCTTTCCTGGTGATCAGTGAGTGTAAGCTCTGCAGGGTGAGAACAAGCCGGGACTTTGTGGACCAGTCTCAATGGCTGATGCATAATCCATGCAGCCAGTGGTAGCAGCTGTGGACAGAAGATTTAAAGAAATGGAGATGCAAGGACCGATTTTTTTTTTTTGAAAGACAAACTTGGGGTGAGGGAGAATGAGAACAGTAAGATTTATGTTAACCCATTGGGAGTTCTCTGGAAGTCTCTTTGATGAAGGATTGAGATTGCTTTGAAGGAGACTTTATTGAGTCAGAAAGTAAGTGTGGCACTTGGGGACTCAGGGGTTGACTGGGTCACTTATCAGCCTCCCTGACTTTGGGTTTCCCTTTTCTTGCAACTCCTGCGTGAACCAAACTCCTCAATGCTGCTGTGCAAAAATATTCTCCTTCTGAAGGGGGAGGGGGGCAGCTTTTATTTAGCCTCAGTAATTACTAGAATCCCGACTGGTGGGACATGGTAAAAAGACAAGAACCCAGCAAAGAGAACATGCTCACGCAAACACACCCAATATAACACGCAAAAACCTTAACCGTTACACACAGCTTTTCTCACTAGGAGTTTGGACTTTAGCTACAACACTGCAGGAAAGCCCCGTGAACATGGTGGGGAGACAGAGTGGTTAGCAGTTTCTACTGGGGGCAGGAGGGGTGTCGTGGCTGGGTAGATAAAGCTTACAGAGCAAGCAGTAAGGCTGGTCTTAGCTGGAAAGGAGAGAACAAAAACTAGAGGGGTTCGAGCCATCAAAGAAGATGCCTAGAACTGGGAATACAAAAGCTTCCCTTAAACAGAGCAAATCACCAGTCCAGCGATCCTGGAAGAAAGCCTTAACAGAAAAGGATTTCTCTTTAAAAATCCAGGAGGAAAAGAAACAAGTACCAACGAGTAACATAAAGGCTAGGACAACACGCTGCTGATGATCACAGAGAAGCTGAAACTCTGGACTGTCCTTTCCACCCAGGCTGGCGACTGCAGCTGTGCTCAACATGTTTTTAGCATCATCCTTTCTACCCTTCTCTGCTGTGACCACAAAGGAATGAGGCTGATTTTGTTTTTTTCTGATGGCCTACAACCCTTTTTTTGAGGTAAAATTGGCTTATAACATATTAGTGTCACGTGGACACTGTAATTTGATATTTCTGTACACACCAAGTGATCCCCACAATAAGTCTCGTAACCATCTGTCTCCCATTTCAACCTACCCCCCCCATCCTCTTCCCCTCTGGTATCCACCCATCTGCTCTGTGTGTCTCTGAGTCTTGTTTTGTTTTGTTAGTGTACTTAGCTTCTTGGTTTCCACATATAAGCAAAATCATACGCTATTTGCTTTGACACACAGTACCTTTAAGGTCCATCCAGTACAGGAAGCCCCTGAGGCATCGCAGGGGACAGATTCAGAGAATTCTCACAGGTGACTTCGGACTTGAGGATGAGTCACCGAATCTTAGGAAAGCACTAAAAAATAAAGTGAAGAAGGTTGGCTTCTCTACCATGACTGGCCGATTCCTCTGATAAACCAGGCGATGCGTTCAGTTCAGCATCGGCACATCAAAAGAACAGGATGAAGTAACAGTTGCTGTACCTCATCTATATTGTTCCCAAGACTCGACCGCACAGCAATCCAGTGTGAGGGGAACCGTGTCCAGCATTTCCGCACGGGAATCGGTGGGTGACTCAGAAGTGCAGTGATCCATCCACACTCACAGCGCTTGCGAGTAGCCGTGGATACAAGATCCATGCCTGAGCTCTCTGACACCTAAAGCCAAGAACCTTCCACACCCCTGAGCTGGGCTCCGGTGGCATCCAATGAGGTATCCTGCTGTTGTTCCCTACATCCATGCAATCTACACCATGAAAATTCAATAGCACGAAATAAAGTTAACAGGTTAGCACGACAATAATTAGAAAGAAACTCTATTTTAAAAATAATTTGCCACTGAGTTCCATTAACAAGGTGCTCACCTGGAATATCTTAATGAATGAGAAGTCATCCTTGCATAGAGCCTGGTGTTTGTATGAGCAGGGGTCACTGATGTGCATTGCATCCCAAGTTTCCTGTCCTATCTACTCACCCTGCCCACTGCCCACACCACTGCCCACCTTCCAATAGTAACAAGCACTCACGAGGGCTGGTCCTCAGGGGAACTGCAGGACAAAGCGTTAAAACGGGTGGAAACAACTGAGGAGTGTGAATTTGATGATGATGGCACGGGGTATATCTCCTCCACTCCAAGCTCCCCTGTGCACTCTTGTTCTGACTCCCTTTTCCCATTGGAAAGGAACACAGCACCCATTTTTCAGTGTGGGGTGCTTATTAAATTAAACATAAGCACTCTATTCCATGGGGCCAGGATCGGACTGCAAATAAAACCTAATGTGCGAACAACTCTTAAAGGCCCTCGGTTGCCGTTCTGTCACTCTCGCTGCCAGCCTGGTTCAGAAGCCCCATAACTTGTCCTCTCCACAAGCGGCTTGGCTAGAAAGCAAGTTGTTTAGAGAAGATAACAACCTCCCCTGAAGAAACTAGTGAGGCATTTAGAAAGCAGGCTCCACAGCAAATGTGGTCCAAGGAATCACACAGCAATCTCTCAGGACTTGTCTCCTTTGGCATTGCCCTAATGATGCTGCTTATGGTCCACGTGATGGAGAACACTTCTTCCACACACCCTGAGCTCTGTGATGCCCCAGTGTCTCCTCTGCATCTGATGCAGGGGAAGCGGAAAGGATGACAATGCCAAAGAGGTTTCTCCTGGTTAATAGGGAGAATCTGAGATCACCTGGACAGGCTCCATCTATTGCAAAGACCCTTCGGGCAGTAATGAGACCTGAGAGCTTGATCTGTCTTCAGGAAAAGCCTTTCCCAAACCACTCCAGATGAGACGCTAACCTATTTAAAGACCTCTTAAGAAAGGGGGTTCTCAACTCTCCCCTACTGTACAGAAACACCTGGAAAAGTGGGAAGGCGGTTCAAATCAGCATGTATGTGAGTCCACATAATTGGCCGAACAAAACTGAATTCCGTGACACCAGGTAAATCACTCATAACGAAAGTCCTTTTCACTCTGTTCGCTATTTATAGGGTCTGAACTAAGGAAATCCACCCAAGTCATTTCCTTGATCAAATTTCTCCATGGCTTCCTGTAATCGAAGGAATTGTACATAAAGGAGATGGGAAGAGAGAAACACTCTTCCAGGTGCCAGGCATGCTTTCACTCTGGGCTTCCCACTCACTGTTTGTTCCCCGCCCCTCCCGCAGGTCTCCTTGCAAATGTGCCTTCTCACTGAGACCTGCCCTTCCTGCCCCACTCAAAACTGCCACAACCCACCACACACATGTCCACACACACTCACACACGCACACCCCGTACCCCCTCACACTTCTCTATAGCACTTATCATAAAACATACTGTGTGATTCCTTTCTTTCTTTCTTTTAATCATCTATCTTTTCCTACCAGAATGTAAGCTCCATGAGGGAAAACATATTTTGGTCTGTTTTGTATCCTTTGTTATTAAAATAGAGTCTAGTACACAGTAGGTAATCATTACATGATTGTTGAGAGAAATGAATGAACATACAGCTTCCCACCAGATTTAGGGTCTTAAATAAGCTGACAGATGATTGCTTTTCCCAAAAAGAGCAAGGACTAATGAATATGCAGCAGCTACTCCTAGCTAGGATCTTAACTCTAGTTCTCTTTAACATTCTGGAACAGGGGTTTTCAACTGTGATCCCCTGGAGCTTTGTCACCCCTCCAAACATGCCTCCTTTTCCTCCCCGCTCCGCCCCCAACCCCTGCCACAGAACCATGAGAGGGAAGGTCAAAAGGTGGGCCTCTGGTTCCCTGATTCCTTTTTTTTTTTTTTAACCCTCAGCCAAGACCATATTCATTAATGAGAGAGAGAGAGACAGAAGCATTGATGCCTGACTAGGGACCGAACCCGCAACCTAGGCATGTATCTGACTAGGAATTTAGCCCACGACCTTTCGGTGTACTGGACGACACTCCAACCAACGGAGCCACGCCAGCCAGGGCCTGACTCCTTCAATGACGCCAGCTTTTCTATTATCTGTCTTAAGCACTGGGGTTTCCTGTAAGTTGTTACGGGGGAGGAAACTGTCCCATTGCTAAAAACATAGTGAGAAAAGCTCTGGCCTGGACCGTAAGACAGAAAAGTACGAAAGAACAGTGGACCGAGTGTCATGGAAACACATGTTTCATTTATTCAGTGGATATTTATAGAGCATCCGCTGTGTGCCCAGGATTGTGCTGGGCACTGGGAACACACAGGCAAGCAGAACACAGTCAAGCTCACGTTCAACCAAGTTCGCATAACAAATGATTACAATACCCTTGGAAATCTGGGGAAATCCAGGAGAACTGAGGAAGGATGTCAGGGATGTGCCGTCTGAGCAGTATCTGATGAGTCTTAAGGATAGTTGTTAGGCAGGTGAGGCCTAAGACTGACCTTCACTTTGTGACATTAAAAAAGACCTTAACCTCTTTAGGACTCAGTTTCCCCAGCTACAATTAAATACGCAGCTTGAAAGTTAGCCAATATGTAAAGTCCCTTCCAAATGCAAAACTATGTATGCAGAATTTCCAGTTCACCCTACACCCAGATAACAGAAACCATTCGTCTCTAGTAATGTTGCTGAATACGGCATGTTTGGCCATTTCATGTGGACATTAATAATGTATTTGGCACAGCGTGATGATCAGTGACTCCCAGGGAGAGCCATTTAAATTAATTGATGTTTTCTTCCATATATGAGAGATTTTTATTGCGCTGTCCAGATCCAATTTCAATAACTGTTCTGACTATGCCTGACACCAGATGAAATCTTAAAATACGTTACGAATTACCAAGTTTATTGTTCGCTATTAGCATGAAGTTTGTTTTTTATATTTGAGACATTCTTCCACATTCAGCACATGGAGCTGGGCAGCAGAGTTCTCTGAGTCTGTTAAACTCTGAACTAGACAATTTCAAGACATTTTAGTCCTCCATGCTTTCATGTTATAACTAACATGGCCCGGGATTTGCTCACTATCATCAACTACCAAACTATGGAAAGTTAGCAGGTTAGCACCACGATAATGAGAGGGACTCCAAGGTACTGGATATGTGCTTAGAGGGTGTCTGTGTTGGGGCTTTGGATGTGCATAAATCTCATTACACTTACGGTGCCCAAGAACTTAATCCCTACCCAGGGGAATAAAGAAAATGACTTAGCCTCAAAGGAATCAAGTTAATGGCAATATTCCTAAGCATAAATATAGAGGTGTCCTTAATTTTAAGGGGAAGCCAGTAGAAAGTGAAAGAATATGAAAAGAGACATTCTTAAAATATAAAATGAGCTGAGCATTTAAGAGCTTGCTTCCCAGCATCGTTGTTAGTTTGGCTCAAATCAATTTTTATTAAAATTCTCTTAAAAAATGAAATGTACACTGGATTTAACACCTCTGATTCTGGCAGTGACTAGCTGTACAACTGTGACTAGGACTCTCGTGCTCTTTGAGACTGTCCCCTGGCTTATCAAATGAAGGTAATGATACCTATTAGAGTAGGGACAATCCAGATTTCCATCAACTGAGGAACGGATAAACAAAATGTGGTATATCCATGCAAGGAAGATGTGTGGCATTAATAAATTATAAAGTACTAATCCATGTTACAACACGGGTGAACCTTAAAAATAATACATTAAGTGGAATACGCCAGTCATTAAAGACCACACGTTGAATGGTTCCATTTATATGAAATGTCCAGAAAAGGCAAATCTATTCAGGAAGAAAACAGAATAATGGTTGCCTAGCACTGGGGTTGGAGGATGGTGAAGTGACTGCTAAGGGGTTAGTGATTTTTGGAGGAGTAAAAAAAAAAAAATTCTCAAATCGATTGTGGTAACTATTTCACAACTCCAAGAATACCAAAAAACCATGGAACTGAACACTTCAAATAGGTGAGTTTAATGATATTTGAATTATATCTTGATAAAGTCGTTATTAACAATAACGCCTATCGGGTTGGTTGTGAGGATTAAGCAAAATGTGATATATGAAAGCTCTTTATTAATTCAAAACATCCTATGCAACACCAGCCATATGAACTACATTTACAGTTTCTTTGAGAAAGATGGTTTTGACGCCACTCTGTCAACCCAATGGTGATGTCTAGAGTAAACCTAAAACTACTAAACTAGTCATCACCCACCACGTGCATCCAGTGAGTAGGTGTAACACGTCTGGAGGCTGCACAGCGGAGGCCAGGAGTCCACCTGTCTCACTAAGATCCTGTATTCTGCCACCGCCGCTGAAATCAGGCAGCCATCACTTCGGACTTTGTCAAACCCCTCATTGTCTCACTCCTTGAAACCTCACTCTGAACACATGCCAATAAAGCAGACAAGGATGAATGTGCTGGAAGGGGTGTTGGACGTAGGAAATCTGCCGTGAAAACAGAGGGGTCAGGGGTACGGAAAGCAGGAAAGTTGGAGAGAGTTTTCTATGCGAAATAACCACATTGATTCCAACTCTGAAACGCATTTTCCCTTGGATTTGGATGCATCTTGGTGAACACGGCTTTCTCCAGTCTCACTTAACAACTGTTGTTAAAATTTTAGTGACAGAATGAAAAAGCCATTCAGTGAAGATTGCCAAATGTCTAATTAGGTGATGTTGAAAATCAGAGGGGAATCCAACTGCTAAATATAATAAGCTCAGGCATGAAGTCACTGGTGAGAAAAGGAAATGGCGCCTTCCCTTTGTTAAAATGGGGCACACATACTAGATACTTTCTTTGACTCCCCACTGATTACGTCCATGAGGAGCAGCTGTAGGCTGAGTCTCAGCTCTGCCCTGCTTCACATCTGATGAAGCCAAGATCCAGAACTACTGTGAACTCATTGTAACTAGAGGGGGAAAGGGAACTAAACGTGTCTTCCTAAAATTAAAAAAGTAAAAACACTAAAAGAAAACAAATACATTTGATTACCTGAAAATGTCAAACCAGTTTTAGATAACACCTAAACACAGTTGAAAGACAAAGAACCAGCTTGTTAAAGATCTGAAACAGATATGAAAGACAAAATGTGTCCAGAACATAGGAAGAGCCTCTACAAATGAATAAGAAAAAGACAATCCAATAGGAAAATAAACAAAGAATAGAATAGGCAATTAATGAAAGAGGAAATACAAATGGCTTAGAAACACATGACAATAAGTTCACCCTCAAGAATAACCAGGGAGATGCAAATTAAATCACTAATAATGTTATGACCAATCAGAGAGGAAGAATGTTAACAGGTAACACTTAAAAATACCATGCTTTGGCAAGGTTTTCTAGAGATAAGAATCTGTTCACCCACAGTGGCTGTGTAAAAAGAACATTTACTTTGCACCGCCTGTTAAAATAAAAAATGTTTATAACCCTGACCAGCTTCTATACTTCTAGAAATCTCATTTAAAAAAATAAATAACACTCTATGCTAGAGTCTAGCATATGCAAAGATGTTCATTGCAGTAAAAATCTTGGAATTGGTTTTAAAAATGTTATATATTCAAGAGTTGGGATATTATATAGTAGATAAAAATGAATAAACTAGAGTATGAGTGTGTGCAGGGGGGTTGTATCGCCATAGACAGTTTTGTTTTAAAAGTAATTTTTATAAAGTATAATGCTTTTCATGTGACAAAACAATAATACACATTTCATAGATATACATACACAGGGGTGCACAAAAGTAGGTTTACAGTTGTGAGTTCAACAAAACACAGCTTGCTCTTGCATCACTTATTAATGTCTTATTTGTACTATTTGTCTCCTCATCAATATTATTGTTATTATTATTTCATACTCTTACTTATGATATATCTTTTTAGATAATGATGGCCGGTAAGCTAACCAATGACCAATGAAAGTGGATACTTAAACCTACTTTGCCCACTCCCGTATGTGTGTGCCAGTGCGGAGAGCAAACTTCTGGAAGAATACCAGGCAAAGTCACCAAAGGGGGAGTAGGAGCACCGCTAACAAGCGGGGTCACTGCTTAGACAGCAGTTGGAGAGAACTTCAGCTGTGCCTGAAGTGCTCTAATAAAAAGAAGAAGGAGAAAATACAGTCATGTGTTACTTGTATAATTTTTTAAGTATATGTTTAGGAAAAACCCTGAGAAGAAATCCATCGAATGTCCAAGAGATCTGCTTGATGGTGGGTATAGCAGGGACTGTTCTTCTCCCAAATAAGGGTCAGGAGCAGTGAGCATGGGTGGAGGGGTGCACCCGTAGGTGTGCTTTCCAAATTCCTCCAGTTATGAAAAGTGAGAATGTGTCTACCACACGTTAATATTCACTCATACAAATGACAGCCCAGCTGTGAGGGTGGCCCAGGTGTCCATGTGGTAAAGGCACCCCATATACCCCATGGAGGGAAACCCACCAACTAAGCCACTCTCCTTCATTAGATTAAACATTAGATTAAAATTTTTATTAAGCATTAAGCCTTCACCTTGGAAATCAGAGAGCAGACCTTTGAAGAAATGAGCAGAAACAGTAGAATTTTGTGATTAAATGTTACCACATAATTTGTCCTAAACACTTTTCCTTTTCAGAATGTCAAGATAATTATATGTTAAATACTACATTAATAAGCCCTGGAAATGCAGGTTTTAATTATAGAAACAGGAAATGTGAGCTTCTAGCCTCACATCGTTTACCTCTGGCCCCACGGTATTTGCAGGTTATGCCAGAATCCCTCATTACCTGGTTACACACTAGTGAACAATATGACATTTTGCTTGGAAGTGATATAGGATAATATGATGGAAAATAACTGCACTTTGTCTATTGTGCTTCTCCTGCAAGGCTATAAATAAGCTGAATTGTGCTCCCTTGATTTATGATTATGACTATTATTACGATGATTTATTTTGGGTTGAGTGCCGACAGTGGGCCGAGTGCAGCACCAGACTCATAAGAAGAAATGGTTATGCCCTGGAGGCTTACACACCAAGACAAACAGTTCAGCCATAAAACCCACCAGCTAAGAGATGCTTAATCTCAGCAGTGCAATGCTTCCTGGGGTTTATGTGTAGGTAGAGAAAATGTCCTCCTCCTGGGGGGAGAAGGTTAATGCTCCTTGAAGGATTCTGAGGGCCACCTTTCAGTAGAGATGTCACACAAGGGTGAAGAAACAGCAAGGTGTACGCTCTTGGAGCACAGTCAAGGGGATGGTCAATTGAGGGTCCCCTGCAAACAAACAGTCTTGGATACTGAGTTAGGTATTGTAGGCACATGATCGCTCTTCAAGGGGATGCTCAACTATCACATTCCAGGTAGGTTCAATGTGCTCCTTTTATATTCTAACTATTTTAAATAGGTTCTGGAATAATACTGGCTATGGGCATCTAACTTTCTACACCAGTGTTTTAATACGTATATTTTAAAGAGCACAGGCTTGGAGGTTGTTTTTAGGTATGACAGAATTTTTAGAAATCTGTAGACAAACTTGAGAAATGCTGGCTTAAACAAAGAGAAATAAGCATCTCTACTGCGGGAATCCTCAGCCCTCAATCAGGCCATGAACACTGTGAACCTCTGAGTTTGGCTGCAAAATAATTTTTGGTAAGAGTGCTTCACAGGACCAGCACGCCAGGAAACACGCACTGGAAGTCAGGAAGGCCGCCGGAAGACAGGACAAAGAAGAGAATTAAACTGCCAGGTTTTTTTAAGCATGACAGTTGTCAGAGTCCTCTTTTTCCTAATTCAAGTACACAAAGGACATAATGTGCCCCAGTGTCCCCTCCAGCTGAGCCCAGCAAAGAACAACCCCCCCAACCACCCCCCACCCTGCCCCGTCACCTTCCCAGCAGGGGTGGAAGAATGATGAGAGCAGGAGGAGTCTACACATTGTGGTAGACGGCCCTCCAAGGTGATTCCCCAGTGACCTCTGCCTCCTGGTATTCCTGCCCATGGTCCCCTCCCATGGCAGATAGGGCTGACTTGTGTAACCAATAGAATACTGTGAAAACAACAGAGTATTACCTCCAAGGCTAGATCATCAAAGACACTGTCCTGGATCTCTTGCTCTGGGGAAAGCCGGCCACCATGTTCTGAAAACACTCAAGCAACCCTGTGGAACTTATAGAATGGAGATTGGAGCCCTTCTGTCTACAGCCACGTCAGTGAGCTCTCTTAGAAGCACCAAGTTGAGCCCTCAGAGAACCAAAATCTCAGCCAACCTCTCGACTACAACCCCATGAGAGACCCAGAGCCGGTACCACCCAGCAAAATAGCTCCCAAATGCCTGACCCAGAAATACTGTGTGAGATAAGAGATGTTTGTTGTTTTAATCCACTTAAATTGTGGGGTCATTTGTTACATGGCAATAGATAACTAATACAATATTCTAGGTTTTTTTAAGATTTCAAATATTCTGTCCTGCTTTTTATCCATGTGTCCTAATTTGGGGATTTAAAGTATTTGATTACCAGAAGAACTGCGTGCCTTGCATACAGGGTTCCAGTCACTGAATCTCAATCAGTGGGAACACCAAAGTCTGTCCTAGAGGACAGACTTGCATGGCACTCCATGGGAATACATCACCACCCAGTTCACTGAAAACTCCTGTTTCCTAGATGGAACAGGCCAACCTCACAACGAGCTGGTAAAATCATACAAGTCCCTTTTGGAAATCGAGCCCGCTGACCAGGTTACTGAAAGTCAGAAACTGGCGTCCACCTTGGAGGTTGACATTGACATTGTCTAAACTCCACTCTGGAGTAAAGCAGAAGAATCGGCCTCCTACACTGAGTTGAGGGGGTCGAGGTGACTCCAGCTCTCCCCTGTGCAACATCAGGAAAGAGGGAAGGAAATAGTGCCCAAGGATGAAGAGCAAAATTGGCAGTAAGAGACACAATACAGAGCTGTGTGGAGATACGCAAACCTAGGCAAAGGGGCCTGGAACCAAGGTGAAAAGAGCTGAGTAGGGTGGGTCCAGAGAGTCCTGCCCTCTGTACCAGAGGGAGCCCTGAAGGATGCTGAGCATCTTTGGAAAGAGGGTGATCCAACCCAGATGTGTGAAAACTTCCTGGATGATACAGGAGAAGCAGCAGACTGACCAGGGAGGAATGGATACGGAGGTTGGTCAAGTTCAGAGAGTTCAGAGAGCTACGCAGGAGCGGCATGCTCAATGGAGGCTGTGAACGGTGATAGGACTCACGTCAGGGGGAAATGGAGCATTAGGAAAAGGTCCTATCTGAGCTATGACCTTGGGGTCACACAAAAAACAAGTGAAAGGGGCAAGAAAGATGGAAAACGGAGAGAGGGATGGAGGGGAAAGACACAGAGAAGTGCGCAGGCTGCTTTGTTATGGTGGCCACTCCTCCCGGTAAGGAGCTTTGGGAAAAACCCTTACTGGCTGTCTAGCTGAGCAAGAATGCCTGGATGAAGAGGAACCACAGGGAAACAACCCAGGGCCATGTGGCCCACAGCTGCCTCTGACACAACAGTGTGGGGTGCTCAAGTGTGTGGTCAGTCTCCTTGGGCAATGCTGGCAACCTTGTAAGGCATTCTGCACAAATAAGTTTAATTATTTTCTCCCATTGCACCAAGTCCAGAAATAGTCCATGACCAATGATCCATTACAGCCGCCGGTAGAAATAAATTCACTTGACACTTTGCAACAGGCTCAATACACAGCCTCGCCCACGGAAAGGCACGTAGCGGTAATCAGTATTCCTCTCTGGCCTCAGACCTTGTGGGTAATTACAATTAAGCTTCAATGGATTAGCTGCCAGCGGGACAGTAGAGGGTGAGTGGTATTTTACATCCTACTTTTTCAGCAAATTCAGGCATGCGGGGTTTTTTTCCTTCTCCATGGAAAACAAAAAAAGTTATTTCCAATTAATTCGGGAGACCCTCACAATCACAGAGAATGGCAGTGTTCCCCACGGTAGAATGAATGAGGTAGAGAGTGACTCTCCTCATTGTACTAGAGATGCAAGGGGCACTCATATTCTTCACAGAGCTCCTCGTTTATATTTCTCAATTAGGAGATGATCGGTGTGTCATTGTGAGTGAAAATTGTGGGAATGACCTCCTGGCTGTATATTCTAACCAGCAGATCTCTGGGGAGGGTTTGATTGAAAGCGTGACAGGAGAACAAGGCAAGTTATACTGATGATAAATAAGAACAATTATCACATTTATTATCCAAAAAATAATGTATGGTGATTTGCCATTAATCCATCTCCAGCCACCTCCTGGATGAAAACACACCCCAGAGGCTGGCTGGCTTCAGCTCTTCCCACAGGGCATCAGAAATTCCTGTCTGGAAAGCACAAAGGAAGCATTTACCTGGAATATAAAGAGCTGCCAGCACATGCTTGATCGTTTTAATCAGCGCAGATGCATGACGCTCCTTCTAGAAATGGCGAATCAGTCTACTTCTCTCTCAGCTTGAAAAAGAAAAAGAAAAAAATCTGTTCGAAGCCATTTTGAGGAGAATCTATAGCTCGACACATAAATTTGTCTGTTATGTTTTTAAACCTTGTCTTCTATAACTGCAATACAGTCCTCACTTCAGAGGGTAGAGACTATTGCAGTAGGGTACCTAAGTTCCTTACCTCACTGCAAAATCCAGTTAGTTGGTAAGGAGTAGTTGAGTCCACAAAAATGACACTAAATTCTGGAGACCAGAGAGAAATGCGGTTTCTTCTGCGTTCTACTTGTTGGCAATATCAACAGGAAAACGTGGGTTATTTCTAATCCCGGTGCCAGATGAGTGATGCAGACCTTCTGGACAGAAGTCACTAGGGTAAGTGACTTGTATGTCCATTAATGCTATTTGTTCTCTTTGTGTTCTCAAATCTGCCTCCATGGTGTGTCTCATTCAAAGATGAAGTTCCAATTCCACCTATTCTCTTTTTTGCAATCTTTGCTCCTTTTCAAAGATGAATTTTCTAGGTGAATTAATTTGATTTTTTATTATTTACCTCTGATCTTAAACATACAACATATTCTTTGTTAGGGCTTCTTTTTCTCATGCTTTTTCTTCCCTTGACATTTTTGGTCACTGCTTTGCTGTGGTTCACTTAGTCACCTTATCTGTCAGCTCAGACTCACTTCATAGGATTCCAGGAACAATTTTTAACCAATCCAACATCACCATCAGGCTGAAATCCCTGTATAATTATCAGAAATTAACAAACTGGGATTGTCTGTTGCGGTCTCCCCTATGTGGGAACGAACGAAGAGGCTGGAAGTCAGTGTTCTCTCCTGTGCCTTCAGGTATTGAAAGACATTAAAATATTTTTCAAGGTCTGTTGAGAATGTGATTATACAACTGTTGAAGCAATTTGACATCCTCAGAGTCAGGAAATTCTACCCCATCACTACTTAAATCCTTCCAGCTCAATTTTAAATAGGACTCACTGGGAGATTCATTGAACGCCCTACTTTACAAATGAGGGAACAGCGGGAAAGCAGACACCATGCTGCCTTATGGTCAGCACATCCTCAGTCGTGCATGGGGACATAGAGGACGCTAGGCTTCTGGTTGGCATTCCTGACTCACAGTCAGAAAGTCTTTTATCCACCATCACGAGATGAGTCGAGATCAGCAGCATAGACCCCAACCAGATCCGCCCTGAAAGGCCACAGCCCCGCGTGCTTTACAGAGTAAAGCAACAGAGTAGAGAATCGTGAGTGCCCTTCATGGCAACATAATTTTAAATAACAGGTAAATTCCTAGATTATACTCAGTGTAAGAACCAGGCTATTCTTCCTAATTTCTAATACATCATACACAAGCCACAAAACCTCCCTCCACGTGAAATCATAGAAACTGTTTAAAGAAAGTTAAAAGAACCAGCAAAAAAAAATTCTGGGCATCTATTTCTCTTGTCTGACATGAGAAATAGTTGTCCCCAACACCGATCAGGACAGCTGAAGGTCTTGTGATAAGGCGGCATTCAGTATTCTAATGCCAGCATCGTGAGAATTCACAAAAGGGAAAATTTTTCTTTCTCTCCTATGTCTCTCTGTTATTCATATGTCTGTCCATGTACACGTGTGTAGCCGAGACCACACCAATACAGTAGTGACAAAAAAAAGGCACAAGAAAAAGAGTACTCTACTCTCTTCCAAACAAAATTGATATAAATGTCATATGAGTGTGCTCCTCTTTTTAGAAGGTAGTCCACTTTGAAAACTGATAACCCAACTCTCACCATCTAGAAGCTCTAGGAGGGGATGGGGTGGGGGGTGGAGGGGGGGGCGTGGATTAGGAGGATGGTATTTGATTTACAAAGGCCAGTGGAATGCTTACGGGCAGATCCTCCTGTTTAAAGCAATTGCAGGAATGGCCCTTCTGTGAGGATGCCTGTGATGGAACATTCCAGCACTCCCCACCAAGCAGAACAAAGCTCACATTTCATACATTCCCCGATATCCTCGGGCCTCCTAAGTTACCACCTGTGGTTTGGATCTAAGCAAACGGACACCTGAAAGAGGAGACCAATCATCAGTGAATCCCTCAGGTGCTGATCCACAAATACCCGGAGCCAAGGGAAATAACCAGGAAGGTCTTGAAGTGACGCTACCAGGAAGGGAATTATGGTCTGGTTGGCATCAGGGAACCTGTGGGGAGAAATCAAATGACGGAGATGTCAATACTGAGGAATGCAATCTGCGAAGAGAGGACAAAGGGCTGGAGAAAGAGCGCTTGCACTATAGATCTAAAAGGGTTGGACCTGCAATGAAACACAGATGGATAATAAAGGAAGTCGCAACACTGAAGCTTTATGAGTTAAGGTAAAAGAAATCCATAAAATAATGAGGAATTAGCAGTGGGGGTCCTCGGTGCACTGCTGAATCAGGATGAACTCACTGATAAATTTCTGTAGAGGGGGAAAAAAAACGAGAGCCGTGCCCCCATAAATAAATAAAATGTAGCATGCAGCGTAAATCTTGGCAGAGACATCTCGCCTCTCCTGGCTGCCACCTACGAAAGGGTGTCTGCCTCTTTCCCCTCCCTCTGACTCCCACGCAAGTGTGGGCACTCTCTTTAACGTCTTCTCTGAGTGAATGACGACATCCTTGGTTGCCTCGCAGGCAGACTTTGGACCCCTCCGGGGTTTAGAGGCACCGTCTAAATAAACCAAACAGAAGTAAAATGCTAAATGACAAGATCACAAAACTCTGTGACTCTGGATTTCAATTACTGAGACATTTCTTAAGGGATAATACAAAAAGATCAAAATGCAGGTCACCGGGGAATTTCGAGAGCTGTGTGCCATTAGCTGCTCGCTTCATAGAGTGGAAAGGGCAGCCCGAGGTGAGGCGGTGAGGGCCTGCTGGCGACACACAGGAGGAAGGAACGATCGGGAACAGGGAGGCAAAGGGCGCCTGGGAGCACGGCCCGACTCCATTTGCCGTGCCGAGGGGAGTCTTATTTGTGCGGCTTCTCACAAGTACACAAAGTCGGGGAAAGGTGAGGCTGTAAGAGAGACTTCTACCCTGAAACTGAAAACTCACAAGGGGAAAATCTGTGAAGCAACATTACACTGTGAAATGCCATTCTCTAAAGGGCCTAAATAAGAAATGTGACAAACGCTATTACTCTGCAGAGCCATGAGGGTGTCGGGGACCCAATCACTGCTCCGGCTTCGCCCGACAAGTGCAAGGAGGCAGTTGCAGGAACAGAGGTGCTGTTCCAAAATGCTCTCAGGCTGCAGGCCGCCGGGAGAGAGGCAAAATGGGAAAACCGACCACTCATGAATCACTTCAGATCATCACTAGCAAGGTGCCCTCTTGGGCTTAAAGGCACCACAAGGTCAGGATGAGCAAAGAAAGAATAAAGTTAAAGGTCGGAAAGGTCCAGAGAAAATCCACTCAAGCACCAAAGGGAAATCAGCCTAAACCAATCTCCAAGACAGATTTTCTTAAAGATCTCAGCAAAACAGCTGCAAGAAACCCCCTAATGTCACTCCAGGATTAGGCGAGTGTATCTAAGACCGGTGAGCAGCTGCGCTTCTAATCTGGGTACAGATAAAAGACTGTCTGAACAGTTACAAACCAACGCCCATGGGGACAGTGCCCAGATATGAGATCGCGAAAAAGCTTTTACAAAACACAGGCGTGCGTGCCCAGTATGGAGATGTATAAATATCTACCACAGCCTGTCCTCCTGCTCGTGGCGGTGCAAAAGAGACAGATTTTAATGTATTGAAAGTGTCATTGTAAACATTGTTTCATATTTCACTTCGACCTTTGAAATGTCAACATTGTATGCATAACGTATAATATGAGGCCATGGGGTCCAAGTTGTAATCGAGCCTTCCCAGGCCACAGCCCCCTGATGAGGTTCTCCACAAAGGGCCCCAAAGGCAGAAAGGTCAAGAATCCAAAGTGTCTTCCCCAAACTGTCTTTGTGCACTTCAACAAGGAGCTGTGGACAAGACGTTCTCTCCCAGTGCACAAGGCCACTTCTGAGCACATCGGTAAAGCAAAGCCGCCACCAAAACCGAGATGGATGCCCGTGAGCTCAGATTCGGTTGCCTCAATGGGGATGCCAAAGTCCGCCCTCGCAGGTCCCAATGACAGACAGGGAAAGGTGCCAAGGGCATACAAATTCTTTTTTTCAAAAAAGAAAGTTACAGACCGGTATGCATAGTATGATGTCCTTTTTGTTAAATCACGCTCAAGTTACAAATGTACCTGTTTTTATGACCACAGAAAAAGATCTTAAACAACATACACAAATCTTTAATGGTGTTCACTCCTGAGTGACAGTGAGACTGGAGGGCTGGCTTTGACTCCAGCTTGATTGATTTCTGTACTGTTTTACTTTGTATCATGATTGTGTCTTATTTTTATAACTTTGATAGAAACAACTTCAATCTCAGAATTCAGACTTGGGTCTTTCTAGCTGCCCTCTCTGGTTGCTCGTACAGTAATATCTGTCCAGCCAACTTCAGCGAAATCTCTTGGGGTCCAGAAGTCACCTTCTCTGCGGAAGACAGAAAGATTGGGTTGATGTTGCATGATAAGCAGACAAGAAACAGGACAGCTGTATCCAACACGTGAGTCTGGTCTGGATCTGGAGCAAAAACAAAGATTGTTTTTGTCTTGCTTTGGAGGGCAGCAGACAAAATGTGAATAAAGTCCATTGATTCGATACCATTGTCAATGTAATTCCTTGATGCTGATAGCTGTGCTGTGGATGATCTATAAGAAAACACCCTCAGAATACTCACTGCAGTATTTAAGCATCAAGGGGCATCTAACCCGTCCTGTCCTCACTCTCAGTTGGGGCAGAAAAAACAGACGTGATACACAGACACAGACAAGTACCGGGAGGGCAAATGCGCCAAAATGCCCGCATTTGGGCCACCCAGGTGGAGTTTTGTACAGGAATTCTTTATACTGTCCTTGCAGGTTCTCTATAAATCTGAAGTTATTGCAAAATAATTTTTTTTTTCATTCAGGAAAGAAAGGAAAGAAAGGAAGGAAACCTGCCTTCTCTCCTCCCCTTTCTGACAAAGGATGCTCTGGCTGTCTGCTCTGTTTCGTTTATTTATTTGCTCTCATTCATTTACACAGTGTGATACTATGTCCGGGGAAGCTGATCTACCTGCAGAAGGAAAGTGAGTTTTCACAAATATCTGAGACTAGTTTAGCTAATAAACACCTCAGGATATTTCACAACCAAAGACAGAGAGCAAGGGTAACTAACCTGGCTTACGGACAGGTCAGAAGATTTCAGGAACTTGGACAAAGAATAAGCCCGCGGTAGAACTGAAAATAAAAACCAAGTTTCCTAGAAGCTCATTCAGCATGATTTTTGAAGTCAGAGTTGTGTGGTGCCTGCCACAGCTGCTCTACAGTGGAAACTGCCCCTGGGGAGCTCCAAGGGTTCATCGAAGGCAGAGGACCAGGGTTCTCTGTGTGCTGTGGGGAGACACTGGTCACGCTGCCATGGCCCCCATAAATCACAAATAATAGTATCTTGAGGCATTCTCTTCTGTATGGAAAGATAAGAACTCTGTTTTTGTTTCCAGAACCATTGCTCCTTTTCCTGGCTTCACATGGCTCATGTAATTCAGAAGAGAGACTTCATCCGAAGAATGAAAAATAGGGGAGTCTGCATCCTCATGCCTCTCCCCATCCACTCAGCAAGCTGCAGAACGTTATCTGCCTTGTAAGCAGCTCGGCTCCCTCTAACAAGATGAATTTCTCTCCTAAAACAGGTTTGTACTTAGGCCTTCAGCACCAGAACTATAAGCCCTTCTGAGAAAAGAATGCATTGCCATAGGAAGCCCAACTATTGACTTCACAGAGTGCAGGTAGAATTCACCTTCGGAGAAAAAGAGATACATAGCACTCACAAATGATGGGCCTTAGCAAAAGAGGGTGAGGAAACCATCATCTCCCTGAATCCCGGCAGAAACGGAGAGGCAGGCAGAGCTCCAAAGTCACTGACAAACTAAAAATGGCTCCCAAGGCTCTACAGGCAGCCCTGGTGGGGACCCAACCCTGGCGACTCAACTCGGAGTGCAGACGGGCAGCTTGGGCCCCGCCCCCTGGGGGCTTGTGAGAAGTGCAGAACCTCAGACCCCTCCCTGGGGGTATTGAATCCGTATCTGCATTTTAGCAAGATCCCCAGGAGATTCTACACACACTGGGTCTGAGAAATACTGAACTGGAGAAAAGGGTGCACTAGACGGCTTGAGCCTAGGAGCAGCAGAAGAAAAATACACGAGCGTGAACACACAGACCATGCTGCTCTGAGGCAAGCGACCCCAAGAGAAGACCCCCGTTCTACTCTGAGTCACCCACAGCCTCACATCGGTCCTCTGCCATTTCATCCCTCCTCTGCGCCCCTGCACCCATCCCTCCTGGCGTCCTGGATCCGTGGCCTGTGTTCACCTAAGTGACAGGCAGCCCCATGGCTTGTCATCTCCGAAAGAGGCACACATAATTTTTATCTTTCATCCCATGGATGTGGCGAATCATACTGAGTGATGGGCATATAATGAGCCATCCTTGTACGGACCAGGGCAAAGCCCACTGGATCGCAATGCACCCAATACAGCCTTTTCAGTGTGCTGCTGCATTCGGTTTGCTAGTATTTTGTCAAGAATTTGTGTATTTATCCTCGTCAAGGATATTGGCTATCATTGTCTTTTTTGCAGAGTCTGACTATTCTATTTTTAAATTGTCAAGGAAATACCTTCCGTTTATTGAGTGACTACGGTATACCAGGCCCTGTGTCAGGCACTCCACATATACCACAGTCTGTCCAGAAACTATGCGGCCAGGCCCCATGAAAAATAGAGGCATTTATCAAAGAAGATACAAGATGCAAGAAACATTGTACATAGAACAGTGACACCTCAGTCCCCTTCAAAGTTCTGACCTTCTTGAGGAAATCTGGTTCATTGGCAGTGGTTTGAATCAAGTCATCAGCAACTGCAGCGCAATGTTCCTTCTGCTCTGGTAGCAGAAGGTGCAGAATGAATTTTGCTGGGACACGTTTCATGCCAAGATCCTGTGTCAAAATCTCGGATACAGTGGTTTTTGGAATCCCCAGATCAGCTTCTAGTTCTTGCACTGTCAGTCGCTGATCTGTGTTGATTACAGCCTGTACACGTTCAACATTCTCAGGTGATCTGCTTGTTGCAGGCCTTCCAGAACATGGATCACTTTCAACAGATTCTTGACCATCTTTGAAGCATTTGTGCCACACTTTTATTTGCTCTGCACTCATTGCATTATCCCCGAAAGCCTTCTGAATCATCCAAATAGTTTCCATAGAGGAATGTGCAAGCTTAATGCAAAATCTGATGCAGATTCGTTGCTCTATTGGTTCAGTCATTTTGAATGCAATGGCCACATAGTACACGTGCTCACTCAATGGTGTCTACCACCCCCACTGACTAGTACAGTGAAGTCATCACTGTTCACACATGCACACTCCAGTCCACTCTCTTTAGCTGCCAGGTGACATTTATGTCTTGCAAACCACTCTTGTTATATTAACAATGGCTGGACTTTTTCTGGACAGAAACAGTCCAGAAAAAAATCTGAACATTTAATGCTTGTAACAACCCTGTAGAGGTACTATCATTAGCTCCATTTTATTCACTCAAAAGCTAAGGCATTGCCCAAAATCATAGCAAGAAAATGTTTGAGCTAGGATCCCACTCCAGGTTCTGTTCTTTCCTCTGCCCCGCAACTACACAGAAACTGCATTTTTTAATATTCTTACTTCTTAAAGGAACCAAAAAGCAATTCTATATGACTCCACTTCCACAGGAAACTAGATTCTGTTCAAGGCAGAATATCTGCTTTCATATAGGCCAAAATTGTTTGTGAGTTGTTACTGGAGATGGGAAGGAAATTTATGAAACATGATGGAATCTTCCTCTGACAGCCTTCTAAGGGTCCCTGGAGGTCATCCAGGCCAAATCAAGACCAAGCACTTCCCTGAGCGCATCAGCTTGAGTGGTGATGTGAGGAGAAATTCACTCCCACAAGAAGCTGCCCCTTTTGTTGAAACATTTCACCCTCCGGTGAAATCCGAGGCACTCAGGCTCTTCCTTGGAAACCCTACAGCATAACCCTTGCCCCTCCCTTCAGCAGCCTCTCAAGAACTGAAGACAAAAACCAGGACACACACGAAGTAGAATTTCTCCTTTGCCATTAAGTGGGCCTGGTCTTTGATCTCTTCCTTGTGTTGCGTGATTTTCAATCCCTCTTCCATCCCACTTTCTCCCCAGATGCACAGCCCTCTGCCCCGAACCCACTTCAAGTGAGCACCCACAATGTGTCTCACAGTTAGGGCTGTGGGGTGGCTGAGGCAGAGTCACTGTCTTCCTTCGGTTTCACCCCACCTTGCTCTTTCCAGCCTGATTTTTACCCCAGCACCCACCCCACACGCACACCAGCTGATCCAAAATGTCATCCATCTACTGAAGGGCGATGCTGCTGATAACTACACAAACGCATTAACTCGCAAAGTGTCTCGCCCACCCACTCACCCACCTGCCTCCGAAGGCTCCCTCTGGAAGTGGGAATGCGATCAATCAAGTCAGTTTCACGTTGCACAGCCCACACGGTACAGGGAAGAAATTAATGATGCCGACTGTTCTTGCAAGAGAAGCAACTCAACTAGACAGCAGCCTTCACAACAGGAAGGAACACTTCACTTTGAGTCATCATGTAAGAGAAGAAAAAATACATATACTTTTTAAACAATGTACAAGAGGAGGGACCCAAAAAAAATGGAATTACCATATTTTGCCATATAATGTGCACCCACATTTTAGTACTAATTCCCATGTATAATGCAATTAGTACTACCCTTGTACTAATAATGTGCATCCTTATTTTTCCCTCCAAAATTTGTGTAAAAAAAGTGTGTCTTATACATGGCAAAATATGGTACTTTCTGGATGGTGGGCCTCTTGTACTACGGGCTTCCCCTGCTAGGGGAGTGTTCTAGGAGCCCATCTGTATCAGTGCACCAGCTGGTGTTGTTGTGAGAGGCTGCATTCGGCTTCAGTGAACTTTTTTGGAAGACTCTTTCCATGCGTTTGCCCATTTCATGATGGGTGATTTGTGAGCACCCCGGCCCACACCTCACAGTGTTCAGCAGTTTTTGACCCAAAACAGCATGATCCCATGCCCCACCCTCCATATTCACCCAATCACGCTCCAGTAACTTTTTTTGGTTTCCTCAGATGAAAAGAAGTCCGCAAAGGGAAGCATTTTGCCCATGTGGGAGAGGTGAAACCAGAAACTGCAGAAGCACCAAAAGGCATCAAAATCAACAAGCTCAAAAACTGTTTAGAGCAGTGGAGAAAATGTCTCGATAGGTGTATTGCATGAAATGGAGAGTACTCTGAAGATGACTGAAGTTTAATCATGCAAGAATGAATACACGATTTTTTATAAATAAATTCTAGTTTGGGGAGGTCCCCTCCCACAGGAAGTAGAAAGCCATTTGCCCGAAGGCTACAGGAGAGCTCATGCTCCACTGACCTAAGTCAAAACACGGCTCCCTGTTCTCTCCGTGCTTAAGCATTTTGCAGACACCAAAGGCAGTGGAGTCAGAAGTGCTGATTTAGAGTCCAACCTCAGCCCCTATGGTTTGCAGATCGAGACTTCCAAACCAACTCCATGCGAACAGACGAACCCCAAGGACAGGAGAGACCTCTCCACACCATCCATCACAGGCTCCCAGCAGCTGGCTCAGCTCCATTTCCTGCCCACCAGACCCAGGGAGTAAAGGTTGGCTGCATCTCTCTCTCTCTCTCTCTCTCTCTCTCTCTCTCTCTCTCTCTCTCTCTCTCTCTCTCTCTCTCAATCTCTCCGCCTGCCCACCCCTCACTTTTCAATTTTGTTTCAAGGCGAGCCTCTCCATTACGGAACTCACAGCCATCCCTTGAACAGGAAGAACCATGAAGTGTCGCAGCTTCATCTGGTCAGCTTTCCACACCATTGCCAGGCCCAGCCTGTCTCCCTCCCCATCCTCTCCCGGGCCCAGCCTGTCTCCCTCCCCACCCTCTCCCGGGCCCAGCCTGTCTCCCTCCCCACCCTCTCCCGGGCCCAGCCTGTCTCCCTCCCCACCCTCTCCCGGGCCCAGCCTGTCTCCCTCCCCACCCTCTCCTGGGCCCAGCCTGTCTCCCTCCCCATCCTCTCCCAGGCCTTACCTGTCTCCCTCCCCACCCTCTCCCGGGCCTTACCTGTCTCCCTCCCCATCCTCAGAAGGAAACGTCCTCCCCACATCCCCATAGCCCCTTACCCAGACCTACTCAGACTAGCACACCTTTAAACACATTTCCTGAATAAGGTTTCCCACACCAGCTTTATTTACACGAAAACAGCATAGAGTGATTCGGAATCTGGACGTGGAGAACTAACTCCTTTGGAGCAATGGTTTTTCACCATCTTCCACAGAGACCCAGGGCATCTCTGCACCTTCCCCAGGGGCAAAGGGAAAGCCCACAATTGCGCATTAGACCCCCTCACACTTCTGGCTGTGATATATAAGAATTTTATGCAGGATTTTTCTTTAATAGGAATATACTTCCCTTCAAAAAGAGGGGGAAAAGGCAACGTGACTACTGAAAACATTCCCTTCCTCACTTATCACCCTATTACTCTCTCCTGGGCCACACACCACACAGACTGATGCATACCTTTTCCACCCTGCCATCGAAGAAATAACGCTAAGAAAATTGTGTTGCACGGGAAAAAGCCACAAACGGGCAGAATGTTTACTGCTTCAGCATCTCCCAGTGCTTCAAATGACGCATCACCAGAGAACTCAGGATCATCCCGTCCAGTCCTGGGTTACCCAGACATGAAAATGGAAACTCACAGAGAATAACGGCTTGTTTCATTACCTGGAGCAAAGTCACTTCCACAATGTTTGTATACATAGTAGACACTCAGGGTTGAAAGAGCAAATGTTCACAATTAATTTGTTAATATATGCCCATTTTCTTCCAGAAAAGAAAATTCAGGTGGTTTTGTAAAAGACAGAAAACAAAACAAACAACAAAAAAAAGGAACAATGGTATGTAACAGGAGTGAAATGGTCTTGAACTCAAGCTCTAAAAATTCGTTCTCAGTCGCCTCATGTACTCAAAACTCCGAAAATTTACGCTCATTGCACTTTTCTCAGCTGTCCTAAATTTTAAGTGATGAAGAATTTTCTGCTTAGGACTTTAGGTAACTCGTGAGAAGCCCATGAGGACTTGCAGTCAGGGAGGTTTCTTGTGGGTAATATGTTTATCGATAGGATTCTGCCCTGATTTCATGAGAAGTTTGCCCTCTCCCCAGACCGAGCCTTACTACTTGCATTGGCTTTGAGACAACGGTATCCAGTTGTGATGAAGAGCAGGCCACGCAGAGGGCTGATGGGCCACGTAGGTCCCAGGGGTTGGGTGGGCCTGGCCGTGGGGTGCAGGTGCTTTACAGGAGAAGGCTCTAGTCTGGCTTCTCCACCCTGCGCCCAGGACGAGCAGCGAGGGGGGTTACCCAGGAGCTCGGCAGACAGGCAGAAACTCAGGTCCCACCCTGACCGACCCAGGAAGGATCTGCACTTTAACGAGAGGTCCAGGCGCCCCTGAATGCCCCGTGAAGTTTGCGGGAGAGTGGTGTGCAGCCTCTTGACACTGCCAGGTGCAGAGGTTCAAAATGCACTGCCTAGTCACAATGGACACATCAGTGGGAGGTGATCTGGGGAGGGAGGGGGGATTTTGTTTAGCTTTTGCCTGTTGGTTGTTAGAGATTTTTGTCCTTGTTGCTGTTCACAGAAAATACCAAATGAAAGTCAAATGAGAAAAAAGTGCTTTTCGAGCCAAATTGATTAGTCATACTTTGGCACATGTTGACAAAGACATCCACCCCCAGGGGCATAATTGTTTTTGAGAAATGACTTTGTTATAGAGGCAACTTTTGTGTCCAGAGGCCCAGGCTACACAGTATGGAGGGAAAGAGAAATACGGCAATAATCCAGCTCATTGCCATGCTCTTCCCAGGCAGGCAAACCAATCCAGGTAGCAGGGGCTATAAAAGCAGAGTGGCCTGAACTACCCAGGTTCACTGTCACTGTCGTTCAGACAAACTGGATCACAGCCAGACTTCACACCCTTTTGTGCTTTTGAATGCAGTGCAAGGGGACCCTGCCCCAGCAGACCGGAGAAGGGGAGAGGCAGGTGCAGGCAACGCCTGGACCCAGCGGGTATCTGCCAAGGGTGACTTTAGGCCCTAGCAGGGCTCCGGCTGCGCTATCTGCAGAGCAGGTTACTCATGGAAGCAGGGCGGTCTGTCATAAAGCAGACCCGGGGACCAGCCCAAGGATAGTTGTTCTAAATTCCACACAAGAGCAAAGACAGAGATGTCAGCAAAACTCATCGCCTGCTTGGGTAGCAGCACACATAGGACGGCGGGGTAGAGTCGGACAAGAAAGGGAAGATTTTTTGAAAAGGCCAAATTTATTCAAACCAGGTATGGCAGGCCAGCTGGAAGACATGTCAGTCAGGGACTACACTCTCTGCTCCGAGGTATTTCTGGAACTTGTACATGACAGCTTCTCAAAACCAAATATAAGAAAAAATTATAGCTAGACTCCCCCCCAGGTATGGGGTATGTTCTGACTGTAATGGAGAAAGAAGAAAGGCTAATCAGTATTTGGTCAGCTCCCTCCTGAGTCACAGGTGCCTTTTCAAGTGCTTTGCATGTATCTTGCAAAAGTTGCCTGGGTTGAGGGGGCAAGGGGTCTAACCTGAGGATCAGTCACCCCTAAGGAAGTCTTTGTTGGGACTTAGGGATCCCTGAAGTTCCTGAGATTGTATGAAAATTTTTATGTGGATTTTTCCCCCTGGGAGGAGAGACCAGAGGTTCCAGCAGATTCCCCAGCAGATCCATGACCCCTGAAAGGTCAAGAGTTATAGTTAGCAGAATGCACTATGAAGGATGAAGGAACCAACATCTACCGAATGTTCTCTGGCAGGCCCTGTACTCGAGGACATCATTTAATCCTCCTAAATACCCTAAGGAACAGGTGGCAAACACAAGGCCTGTGGCCCGAATCCAGCCCAGCACCTTGTTTTATCCGGCCCAGCACCTTGTTTCTACCCAGTGGCAGCGTTGAGCTCCTTGCCCCTAGTCACGGAGTAGTTACATTTATACAGTCCTAAAATTACATTCGGCCCTTTGAAGGCAACTGTGAGGCTGATGTGGCCCCCAGTGAAAATGATTTTGACACCCCTGCCCTAAGGTAAGGGGCACTGTTTTATTTTGTATTAAGGAAAAGTCAGGTTCAAAGAGAAGCCTTACCAGGTAAACATATCTACTAAATGTAACAACAGGCACATAAGTCAGACTTATCTAGTCCAAAATCCACACTTTTTTTTAGGATACAATGCTTTCTGGGTATTTTATTGTGGGTGAAGGGGGCTAAAACTTAGGGAAGGAATGCACCATTGAAAACCATCGTGACGGTTTAGCTGGCTCTTGCAGGTGTGTTGCATTTGGACATCTAGAATAGAAAGGCGGGCATTCCAGGTGCGGGAGCCAGGGTACCAGACAGCCTTGTGGGAAGGGATATGACCCGAACAGAAGGCATCGCCGTCCCTCCTACTAGCTAGGAGCTTCCTAAAGGCCCAGAAGCCAGGCCATGTTTGTGAGACTAAGTGCATCCAGGGTTACATGTCTAGCCCACTTAGCTGCAAATTTCCTGTTTTCCAAAGCTCAGTGCAAGCGAGGATAACCACTCCGATCAGAGACCTGACATGAAGCCCAGGGGCTGCTTAATGCCCGGTATCGATTCAAACCAGTGCATTTTGTTTGTTTCTAATGCGTCTTGAGCCGGAGAGAGGGTTTACTGCAGGCCAGGAAGGAGCCAAGAGCTTACCCAGGGCCACCAGAGCCCAGACAGCCACACGCAGCCTCTCTGGAAGTAAAAGATCACCCATTTCGTGTGCGGGTTTAAGGCATCTCCAGCCCCCCAAGAGGCTCCTCTCTCAACATAAATAATACGCAGAGATTAAAATATTCCATGTACTCCACAACACATTTAATCAGGCTTTCAGACACACGTTGACTCGACAGCGGAATCCCGCCGCCTTCTGAAATGGAAAAGCCCCTCGACAATGGGCATGTTAGCATGGAATCCCATGTCACTGCATTGTGGCTTTAAATCCTGTGATCAACAGATGGCAAAGCCTTGCCCCCACGTCCCCCGCTGCCTGCTCCTCACCCTCAGGGGACACAATGCACTGGCCTCGGGACCATCACCAGCAGCCACAGCTGTCTTTGGCTCCGGCGTTACTATAGCACTTAACTCTTCTGTATGAAGGAGCCGTTTCACAGGCATTACCTGTGATGCGATAGTAACTGCAACAGAATCTTCTCGTTGGCTTGGAAATGAACTTAAGTGTGTAATGACATGAGCCCAAACCTCTTCAGGCTCCCTGGGTGGGAATTCTTGAGATTCTATTTCCCATAATAGAAGACAAAAGAATATTAAAAGGTAAAGCTATATGATGTTCATCTTGTTTCAAGGGATCCTATGCTCTTGGAGGGCAGAGAAAGGTTACCTGGCTGATTTTTTTAGTGGTTATTGACTCGTAACTACCTTTGTGGACCAGAGAAATAAATCTACCAATAAACTTCCTTTCAGGAAAAAGACCCAGCTGCCTTTAGATGGAAACAAACAGCATTTCCTTCGATGCCCCTTCCTCTCTACTGATTCACAACTTGAAAGAGCAGCTCCTGTCCTAAAAAACCTGCGAGTAGCAAATACTGCGTTCTACTCCCTAAAGCTGGAGCGAAAGAGTCTCCCTCTCTGAAAAGACTAGGAAATGGCAGGGTTGCTGGGGGAAGCGGCAGGGAACTAACTCATCACCCCTGAAACCATTTCACGTTCAAAGCACACGATCTTAAAAGTTCTGGATAGCTATGAGATTGCATACTTTACTATGGCTACAAATGGAATGGATGTGCTGCCTAAGGAGATTTCAAAATAAAAAATTTTTTATTAAAAACACCCCAAAAGAAGGCAAATTTCTGACAGGACCCCTATATTAAGGCCAGGATATGTGTGCCTACAGATGCATTCCTCATGCCCACCAGCAGAGCACCAGCCGGTGCGGTCCTCAGGCAGGGAAAACGGCCCAGAAGAAGGGGTGCCTGCAGCCTGACCCTGGTCAGCAATCACCAGGACCGTCCACAATGGTCCGTCCATCAAGCCCAGGGCCCCGGACAACTGAGCCCAGCCTTGGCAGCTTGTTATCAATTCCATGCGGGTGCTGCTCTGTAAACACATCTAATTTGGTTTTAAATTTTAATCCATAAAGTCATTACTAAAGGGCTGCAGGCCGCTGGAATGATGAACCGACTGCTTCTGAAGTGGACGGGAAGCACCGGAGCCAGTCAGGGGGCAGTGTCTGTCTGTCTGTCTGTCCTCAGCTCCCCTCTGTGTCTCCCTTATTCCCCTCTGGTCTCTGATTTTCTTCAGCGACGTGCTGACTTTCCGCTGTGCTGTCTGCACTCACACTGAAGAGTTCCTATTGCTAGCTGACTGGCCTCCCTCCCTCCATCCCTCTCTCTGTCTGTCTCTCTCTCTCCCTCTCTCACACACACACACACACACACACACACACACACACACTCTCACACACATGCTGAAGTTCTTTGCCTCTGACCCAGTATTCCAATCACTGCCTCCTTTACCTTTCCAATTTAATCTACTTCCCCACATCTCCAATATACACTTGGCTCTTTAACAGAAAGATCAGGCTGGGTGAGTCTGGGGGAAAGAAACAGTCTTAAAGAGCTGATGGCAAGGAGCATCGGTGACTGACAGATGGACTGACGGACTGAGTGGGCCCCAGCATCTCATGTACTGCCCTCCTTGGAGTATCGATTCTCTTAGGTAATTAACTGACCAGAAGGTGAGGCAGCTTTTTTCAACAGAGAACAAAAGGCAACTCTTTCAAAACAGGGCATAGTGCGATATAAAATTTGGTTTATTTAACAAACTATGTACCAGCACTGGTTCTAAGGGACTTAGGAAGTTTAACCATCTGTTTCAATAACAATCTTGTGAGGACGGTGTAACTGCTACCCCCGACTCCCTGGGAGACCGAGGCACAGAGCAGTCAGAAAACCTGTCCAAAGACACACAGCTGAGAGGTGCAGGCCAGGATCCCGCCCAGGCGGTCCGTCTCCAGAGCCAGTGCCTTTCAGCTCTCAACTCTGATGCTTCTTACTTGATTGATTGCATCTTTGTCTAATAGGGAGGAAAATTTGCATCCATTTTTTATGAATTCTTTCTACCATTAAAGCCAAGTTTTCTCCATCAGGGAAACAGATGACTGATTTATGCTGTTGGGTACAATGCTATTTACTTTACTGGGTAAATATTTATCCTATTGTCTAAATATGTATCCTACTATTGCTCAAAAATCACGTTTCTGCCCCCATCCATTAACAACACACAGGTTGGCTAGGGAGGCGCTACCTCTCACCTGCCTTCGCCCCCTTCCTTCTGCTGGTCCCTGCACAGATCCACATTCAATTTCCGCAAAGCAGCTTCGTACGGAACCAGGCTTAGGCCTTGGCCCTCCTATCCGTGAGGTTGCCCACAGCATTCCTGCACAGCCCTATGGGCACAGAGCACCCCACACAGAGGCCCAGGAGCGTCCCTGGAGCAGAATCGGTGTGGGTCTCGAAACCCTCCGGGCCCCTGTGGCTCTCTGTCTAACTTCCTTCGATTTCAAGTCAAAGTGGGCAAAACAAACCCTAGACAATTGGGGAAAGCCAGGGGAGAATTCCATTCTCTTCTGTAATACTAATAACGGCAGCTTCTGTTCTATAGAACCAGTGTGTCGAGTGAAGTTTCTTCCAAACTAAGCTCTGCTTTAGGATTTTAAAACCCAAAGGCCCCAGGATTTTTCCTCGTTGAAAAATGGATGGCTCTCCCTCTCACTGAAGGCGCAGTTTAGAAAGAAGCAGCCTGTGAAAGCAATTAACTAATTGGAAATCACTTAATGACTGTGGCAGCATTTTGGATTTCTGGTGTTGGCTCACAGCAGTCCGGAGAAATTGCTTTCCAATATTATGATAAGGTAAGCTGCGGAGGTCACTGAAGGCTGCGGCGAGAAACAATCAGCCCTAATGTGCCCACCAAAATAATGGAGACATTATAAGGTAGCTGTCAGTGATTGGAAAGCAAGCACGACGTGAAAATCCAGAGATAGGTGGAGATCTGCTGAAAGTAAACGCACAACCGGAGCACGTCGCCATGATTTTTGAAGGCTTACAATTTTTACGTAAAAATTTTTACAATTTTTAGCATTATGCTACTGAAATGGCTCTCTCCCGGAGAGAGCCAGGCATGGGCGGAAGGGGAGGCAAAGGGAAAAATAAAGTAAATGCTCACCCTAGAACAATTGTCCAATTAATTGTTTTAGCATGAAGAGAGTCAGCATTCACATTAGGGAAATAATCGAGTTAATTGCTCAAGAGTTAACGTAGCCAGAGAAAATAAATGACCCCAAACAATATTTAACCATTTGCCATTTGTTTATTCCAAGGTAGTGAATTCTCTTAGCATATTTCTAAATAGCGTAATTCATGAGAACCGAAGTCATCACTGTAGAGAATGTAAGCCATCTCTAAGGGCGTATCTAATTCCTTTTCACTTTATTTTTAGAAAGAGGTGTAGGCAGACAAGAGTAGGGTGGTTACCAGAGGGAAAGAGGGTCGAGGCAGTAAAGGGCAAATACATATGTGGTGACGGAAGGAGACTTTGGGTGGTGAACACACAATACAATATACAGACGGTGCATTATAGAATTGTACACTTGAAAACTAAATAATTTTATTAACTAATGTCACCCCCCCCCCAAATTAATAAAATTAAAAAGCCTACTCTAAGAAAAATAAAAAGTGTAAGGGCCCTGTCCAGGTAGCTCAGTTGGTTAGAGCTTCGTCTCCATGTGCCAAGGTTGCAGGTTCGATCCTGGGTCAGGGCACATATAAGAATCAACCAATGAATGCATAAATAAGTGGAACAATAAATCAATGTTTCTTTCCCTCTCTCTCTCTCCCCTCCCCAGCCCTTCCTCTCTATATATAAAATCAATCAATAAAAAGAGGTATAGGGATATGCATAGGCCTAGGCGATTTAAAATTGCTTTGAGGTGGACAACTGGTTATTCCTCCTGGGCCTCAGGATTATTTTGTGAGTATGGCCATTCTTTCACCTCTCTTTGCCTTAGTTTCTGCCGCTGAAAAGTGGCCTGAGGCCTGTTAGAAGAAAGACCACTTTACAGCTGTATTCAAATGATGGCAGAATTTTCAGAAATAGAACCAGGCGGCCGTACATTCCTCCAGCAATGCCAGACGCTCACTTTTTCTTCCCCACTGGTACAGTGAGTTTGGGAACAAAGACTCTCCCCTGGAGATACTTACTCTCATTTAACAGCACGACAGAAATTCTCTGCACACGCTTGTCACTCCACTGCCTGCATGTGGGCCCTCCCCAGTCCCCAGCTTTATTAATTCCATAATGATGAGCAATGCAGATGCCTCCTCTGGGTATGGCCTCCGATGCTTGCTTTGGACCTGGCCATCACCCAAAGGGTAGAAGGTGTTCTCTTTCCCGGCAGCAGCATAAACAAAGACATGTGCCATTCACCCAAATCAGGCTCCAGGAGCACGTGGCCCGTTCCCCTCACCTGCCTCTGATATTAGGTGCTCATTCAAGGCAGGGTTCACTCTGCAGAGCCACATGCCTGGAAACTCAGCACACACAGAACACGTCGGCCGCAAGGAGCGCAGCGCTGACGGGGGTAAGCCAATGACTCTCCCTTTAGAACAATGGTTTATCCTGAGTGTGTGTGGGGGCGGGGTGGGGGGGGGAGATGTTTAACTTACCGCCTTTCTTGGAATTTAATTTCTAGTCTGCATTCTAGGAAGGGACATCCCCGTATCAAGATTACATCAAGACAACTGAGCTGAAAAACTAATTTTCACTACCAAGAAAGTTGATCAAGAAGCAAAGCAGGACGTTGAATTTCATGATATACTGAGGGAGCAGCCACATCAAGAGTTTTCTGGACGTCAGCTGGACTACCTCAGGAAATAACACGGAAACATTTTCATCTTCTTAATAAGAGAAAAACCCCCAAAATATTAAAGGACAAAAATCCTGCAAATAAGCCTTTCAGATTGACTCAGAAAATTTTCCAGGATGATGCACCTGAAGAAAAACGTGCAATTTGATTGATAGCGCTCTGGAGCGTGTCTGCCCCACTTACAGCATGGTGCTCACTGACCCAAAGGTGAAGCTACACCTAGCAAGGCAGGCTGGATGCCAACGTGTACAGCCTCATTTGCAAAGCTCGGCACTCTGGAGCTTAAATGTCCCCGCTTAACAAATGGTGAGCAATTTAGTCCATTGCACAAAGACAAGACCAAGGCCAAAGTCTAACAATAGCTCCCCTTTCTCAGAGTCCTTGAATTAGTGAATGTTATTACAAAAAGGAAATATACTTTTATCTAGGTTGTTACTTTTTCCCTCTGCTGTCTTCTGTGGCTTCGCCCATAAGCTCACAGTTTGTAGTTAAATTGGACAATTACTGAGCCAGAAGTGAATAATTAATGAACAGTCACTGTATATGTTTGGGAAACTGTGACCCAGTCATCGAACAGATAGCTGAACCACTAAAATAAATGACTTGTTCCACTCATTACCTGATCAGCATTTGTTTAGAGGTTCCTGGGTGCCCTATCAAAATTCTAATCGGTTCTATTTAAATTACATTTTTTGCGCTGCATTGTTATAAATGCTAATTTATGCCTAGAGTGAAACAGCTTTATTTCTCACCTGCTGAAGAAACGAATGAATAAAAACACACTTCTACAGGGCATAAAAGATTATCAAGGGTTCAATGACTATTGGATTTTGCGCTTGGCAAAGCATCCTGAAACTCAGAGCTGCAGCTTTAGGAGACAAGAAGGCTCAAATCCTCCCACAACAAAGCCATCCATCTGGTGAGGAGGCAGAAGACTGTCCCTGCAGCCACCTCCAGGGACTTCCTGCCATGGGGGACAGGAGCAGCTTTCAGGGAGAGGAAGAGAAGGAAGGGGAAATTGTTTATGTTATTTGTCGATTGACTTTAGAGAGAGAAAGGAAGTGGGGAGAGAGAGTGTCGTCGATTTGTTTTTCCACTTATTGATGCACTCATTGGTTGATTCTTTGTATGTGCGCTAACCAGGGATCAAACCTCGACATGTGCAGATGATGCACTTACCAACTGAGCAATCCAGCAGCAGGGGTGGGGGAGGGCGGAATTCTTACGGCTTGAGGACAATGATCCAAGTCTTAAAGACAAAGGGATATTGCAGAATCTCTGGGCAACTTTCCCGCATCAAGAGAAATTCCTCCAAACCCGGGACCACATCTGCTGTGGCCAATGATGATGTCCATCTCCACCAGCTTGTCGGAGGTGACAGAGTTACCACATTGACGGTCACTCCCCATCTCCTTTCACAATGAGTTTGGTCTTCAACCTTATGACCAAAGAGCCTCTCTAAGCAACAAGAGCTGCTCTACCCAAGGAAATACAGAAGCTGTTTTGCCCTCTGATGTGCATATGAAGCCAAGCCACTTGCTGCATAGAGGTGGCCCAGACAGCCCCTAAGTCATTTGGGATCTAGCAGACCTCAGAAGAGAAAGAAGATTGAGAACGGTGTTCTAGAAATAGCTAGAAATCTTCTAATGAGCCCCTCAAATGACATCTTACGGTATAATGCTCTCCACCCATCCCAGGCCTGGTGTCTGTGGAAGGCAGTGAGCCTGACATTATCCTACTTGGCATGGGAGGCATCAAGTTCAGAATTCAGTGCCAGGAGCTTTTTTTTTTTTTTTTCCAGCCTGTAGAAGTTTTTTTGTAAGCTGAGGAATTACCTTGAGAGGATTGAATTTCCAAGTGCAACTCAGCAGCTACTGGGGAGGCTGAGGCTCCCTCCATCATCCACGTCCCTGCTGGAGAGGGGCAGGGGAGGCCGGATCAGCCTGGCTTAGGGCTGCACAGCCCGGGGGTGGAGAGCTCAGGTTCACAGAAGCATTTAACCTCTTTTAAGCAGTGCAATGTGGCTGAGGCTTAAAACAAGGCTGGAACATTTTCTCGCTTATTATCACCTTGATAACCTGTTCTTGCACCTCAGGAAGGAGTGTGGGGATGAAGGGGGCCCGAGGAGGAGGCCCTGGGAGAGGAGGGCTGGGTCACAGCTCGAGAGAGCCAGAGAACAGCTGCTGTTTTCCTGCTGTCTGAGTGCAACTGGGGAAAGAAAGGTGCCAGCCTTTTGCTCTCCGAGTACTTCTCCTTTCACACAGAAACAGCATTTCCCAGACCGTAGAGCTAATCACTTCCCGGGACAGGTTAAAAAAGAATAGCTCTCATTCATTTTCTTTGAAACCCATTTATTAGTTTGAATGCAAATTTTCTTGTATGAAATACTCAAGTAATGGCGGCATTTCTACAGGATGTAAGGGTGGGGAGAGGCAGCGGGGACAGGAGAGGCAGGCAGGGCCAGCACAGCCATGCTCAGGTCATTGTGGGGGACAAGATGACCCATCAGCTGGGACAGAAAGGCTTTGGCCAGCCCCTCCAGAACCGGGCTCCAAAAATATGCCTCCCTGGTCGGGGCTAAACCCAATCCCGCAGGGGTCTCTTGGAGACATTGAATGGTACACTGATGTTTCTCAATCTTGTTTAAACTCTAATAATTGGTTCTAATGAAACATCATCCTCCCTTAATGTTTTCTTTTAATAAACCCAAAGCAAAGCTGTGTGCCAGGAGCCTGTCTGTACAGAAAGCCTCACTGTTGTTCCCACCAGGGGGTGACTCTCAGACCCACCCACCGCCCTCCTGCCCAAGACCTACGTCGTGGATGATATTTCTGGCCAAATCCTCGTCTCATATCTGAGTTGTACAATTTCAATTTTCTAATCTGCAAAAGCAAATTAAGTCCCTGGGGGAATTTATACTGCCCACTGTATTTATTGCCAGATGTTCACAGACCGTGATGCTGGGTCACCGTTGTGATTAACTTATTATTTTCATTGCAGGGATCTAACATTTAACTAGATGGTCACAATTTTCTCAGCTCTCTCCAAAATAAACGGTACGGAGGGTTCACAGAATCACAGTTCCCACTGACGCCAGGCCATTCATTTGGCTTTTCATCGCAAAGGGTAAGGCTCTCAATCAAAATGTTGCTCATGTTAGAAATAGGAGACAAGAAGTCACATGAGAAGACATACTCCATCTGTGAAGTGATTCCCATTTTTTTTTAATTTTTAATATATTTTATTGATTATACTATTACAGTTGTCCCATCTCCTCCCCCCACCCCCCTCCCTGCACACCCCTTACCCCCACACTC
>VMDR010005786.1:0-49210 GCA_007922815.1 Macrotus californicus | reverse complement strand
TTCCTGAAAACCCTTCCCCCCACTGTGCCCTCCCCCCTCCCCTCTGGCTATTGTTAGATTGTTCTTAATTTCAGTGTCTCTGGTTATATTTTGTTTGCTGATTTCTTTTGTTGATTATGTTCCAGTTAAAGGTGGGATCACATGGTATTTGTCCCTCATGGCCTGGCTGATTTCACTTAGCATAATGCTCTCTAGTTCCATCCATGCACCACCATAAGATGCCACTTGACACCGGTCAGAATGGCCATCATAAACAAATCAACAAATAAGTGTTGGAGAGGATGTGGAGAAAAGGGAACCTAGTGCACTGTTGGTAGGATTGCAGACCCTCCTTTTTTTTTATTTTATTTTCACCCAAGGATATGCTTATTAATTTTAGAGAGAGGGGAAGGAAAGGAGAGAGATAAGGAAATATGGATGCGAGAAAGAAATATCAATCAGTTGTCTCCTACATGTGCCCCAACTGGGGACCATACCCAGCAACCTAGGTATGTGCCTCGACTGGGAATAGAACCTGAACCCATGACCTTTCAGTTTATAGAACGATGTTCTAACCAACTGAACCACACCGGCCAGGGCTAACCCTCCTTTCTTAATTCCTGGGCTAGTCTCCTGGCCCCTGGATTCATCAACATGCTCCAGTGACCTAATCAAATTTTCATCATTTTTGAAGAGCAGAAAGGAGAGTCTTCCATAGATAATGAAAACACAAAGAGAAGGAGGCGGTGCTCTCACAGGGCAGCGGAGAATAGAGAGTATGGAGCAACCATCCACCGCAGAAATGGGGAAGAATGAAATAAACCAACAGCAAATCTGCTTGTAAAACCTATCCTCTTTCCTGAAAACACATTATTAAAGAGATAATCCCTTTTAAATATTTTAATAGACACGATCCAAGCCTTTTTAATCTATGCACATAAACAAAAGTTTTAACAATATAAAAATGAAACTGTGTGTGTGGTTTTATATCTTGTTTATTTTTCCAACTTTCATTCTGATCTCCTATGTGAGGAAGAGACATTAGCTTCTGATTCAACAGGGGCACCTGGGGTCACTTTACACACTTGAGTTTTTATTCAAAATATAAACCCATTGCCAATATAAGGTTTTTCCTGACTCACAGTAAGCTACCAAGCAATCAAATGTCTTTCCTTCAAACATATGGGCATCAGACACACACTTACCTCTGTTTCCACATACATCCTGCCCCTTACAGAAGAATTCAGTTTAATTACTAAATATGGTAGATATAAATAACATTCATAAGACATATAACATATAAAGAAATGCCATACAATAAGCACCTTTGTTCTCACTTCTCATTTTTTAAAAGAGAACATTATTGTTACGCTGAAATTCCCAAACATCCTGAACATTCCCTCTCTCTCACAATTAGTAATCACCTTTTCAAACTTTGTATTTATCATTTCTTGCTTATTTTAGAATTGTACATGTTTACATCTTTATACTACACACAACTACACATGCATTTTTAGTTGTATATTTTTTCAGCATTATATAAATGAAATCATACCACCTGCATTCTTTCATGGCCTTTTTTCCCCACTCAACATTATAACCCTGAGATTAACCCACGTGCATGTTAAGTGAAAATGGATTTATTTCATCAACTCTAAGCACAAAGGCCATGTTAATAAAAGTCCCAGGTAGTCAGAGAAAACAAGCATTTGCAAATCATGTCAGGGTTTCCACAAGGTCATGGTCCTGCTGGAAAACATTGTTCTTTTCCATTCCACTCACCACTCCATTTCCCACAGGGACACTCTCTGGACATGGCTGCCTATGTCACGGTGGAAAAATGTATCCTGTGAAACACGCCTCTCAGGGAGCCAGGCGTTCAACACCCTCTGTATGGGGGGGGAGGCGGGGGACAGTCAGCCTACAGTCCTGATCCTCTCCTCTCTGCTCGTCTCCTGCCAAATGCACCTGATTCTTCTCTGCAAACAAATAACAGGCATCAAGCAGCCCCCACCATCTCACACCCAAACCATCCTGCCCATCATTTTCTTGGGCTGGACACCTGACTACACCTTTCTCAGATAACACATGTGAAAACGAATGGTCTTTGGGAAACTATTATCTGCTGGTGTTCTGGATTTATCATTGCACTTAGCATTTTGTTTCTAAGACAATTTTTCCATGTCTAAAATGTGACTCCACATGCAAGAAAGGTCATATCAAGAGCCATTCTCCTCTCAATGCAGCCAGATAAAACCAGTGTCTGTTCTGTTGGCCTTCCACAGTTAGCGTTTCCCCTGCAGCCGCTGCTGGGAACTCCCCCTCGCTTAAGAAGACCGAATTAGACCCTGGGCCAGCTGGCTGGTCATGGAGCACTCCAGGTCCCAAATGTCAAAGGTTTCCATCCAAGAGTCTCCAGTTTCTTTTTCACATCACTCTGTCTGCTAAAGTGCAATGAACAAATATTGACTTCTTTCCAGAGAATCTATTACCTGGCCTCAGGGAGGAAATCTGGTTCTGTCTGAGGCATTCTTTCTCTACATGGGATGTCCACGAGGACTCGGCACTTTATCTCTGAAGCCTTCCCCAACCATCCCCACAGCCCTGGCACAACCATCTTATCTCTTCTCTGTGCCTCTCACTCACTCCACATGGATTTCTCTCATAGCATCCACAATGTATCACCACCTTCATTTGTTTAGACAGTGTTCTTCCCTACTATGCTGCAGTTTCTAATCTATCTCTATCTCCCCAGCTTATCTAAGGTCTGGAAAGGAGGAGGATCCCAGAGAATCTATTACAATTGCCCTGAATCCCCTACTCCTGGTCCAACCCTACAGGTGATATGGAAGGACAAGCAATCTGAATCTAGAAGGCAAGTTCCAAGAGGCTGACAAAGGTAACTTTCTCTAGGAAAGAAACTAAAGAACACGAGGGGAACCCCAGGCCAAATGCTTGATCAAACACAAGCATCTAAACTGGAAATACGAAGTACTCAGGTTGAGTCTGAGATGTTAGGGTGGGATAATTACTGAAGACAGAGCCCGGAGTCAGCTGGATACTAGAATAAATCACAGAAGATCAAGAACAGACTAGGAAGACTGAGAACCTTTAAGAAGGCTTAAATAGGGTTGAGACAAACAGGTTGGAACTAATGTTTGAATAGCATTGAAGGCCATCCTATAACTTGGATATCATTCTGTGGGACAATGGCAAAGTGACCCCATGGCACCTGAGGTCAACTGGCTTCCCCCAAAGGAAGCCTAGTATGAGGCAAGACTGTTTGAGGAGAACAATGCCACCTCTCAAATTAAAAGGAATTTAATTTTAATTTTGTCTCTGATGCTAATACAATGGAAGACACTTATGTGGCTCAAAGAGTCTTGGGGCAATGTTGGATTAACTCCATAAACTTATTCTAAAAAGGCAGGTTTCAAATGGGAGAGATGGAGTCAGACCATGACAGCCTTCTCGTTTACCCTTTCTCTGGACCTCAGCATCATCCTCATTAAAAAGAGAACATGAAGTTTCCTCACAGAATTCATTATCTATGAAACTATGAGGCATGCTTTTTAAAGAAACAACCAGGTAAAAAGTCTGCAAGTCAACCAGTTGATAGTTTGGTAAGGGTTTTGCAATACAGTGAAAGCATCTGTATTCCCAGCTTGTCAAAACATGACCCTGAACAGTGCAGGAGCCCATGGCTGACCATCCTGGCCAGACCTGCCTAGCTTCCACAGCCTTCAATCTAAAACAAGACTATCAAATTCTGCTAAAACTTCCTAGACCCAAAGGCTTGGTTATTCACTTTAGTTTAGAAAAGTCAATGTTGATAAAAACAGAAAGAAAAATGCAAATGAAAAAAGTGTATTGCAGACCGGCAAGAGCCCTTAATAGTCATCTAGCCCCACATTCTAATATCACAGGTAAAGAAATTAAAGCCCAAAGTGGGGACAACACTTAGCCAGTGTCACAAATCTGGAGAAAGGAAGAACCAGGAGACAAAATCATGTCTTCCAACCTCAGATGTCATGTTTTGAAAACTGATGCAAACATGGTTCAAATGACAGAATAATGAAAGTATGATAAAATGGGAAAAATTCAATTCAAATACTAAGGGCAAAAGTATAAAATAACCAAGAAAATAAACTCTTCAAGTAGCTGATACGAACCCCAGGATGCCAAGGCCCTAGATAATTTCATGTATGTTATGACAATGTGAATGAGGTGATCAAGCCTGGTAATGAGCCACCCTCTTGGCTCACCTGGACAACTAACGCTGAGCACACAGAAGGTGAAATGATTAGGAGATCAGGGAAGGGCTGGTCATGATTTCGGATGGGGCCAAAATGGTGGCTTCAAATGGGAACGTAGTAGGTGGGATGAGGTGGAGCACCCTGGTCCTATCGCCACCTCTCTAACCCTTGACTTTCAGAGAATCTGCACAAATGTTCAGAACACATGGACACCCTTCCTAAGCCCCAGTTTCCACGGCCCTGAAATGGAGATTGTCAGACCAATTTCCTAGAGCATAAAAGGAGCAGCATCAAAAGCCCCTGGTAAACCATAGCTTATGGAAACGATGAGACTAAGGAGATTTGCTGCCATTTTAAGATTTTACTTACCTGGTTTTTGCAGCAAATTACAAAAACATTCCACAGAGCAACAGTAGAAAATGCTCTTCAAGAGGGAGTGGAGAGAGAGGTATTTGACAACCCAGCAAAACAACCATACATATTGATGCCTGCCAGACCAATAACCAAACCGTAAATTTAAATGGCAAAACCAGAGAGACAAATGTGCAGTTTTTTAGGAAAAAAATGGAATTCCAATGTGCCGTACATCTTCTGTGTAATTATCCAAGCAGTTTCTTGTTTAGTATGACTTTGGGAGGACACCAGTCACAAACTGTAGCTACTAACCTGAACTGCTTCATTTGACATTGTTCCTAAAGATCTTACCTTGGAAGGACGTCAGCCTGAAAGGCAGGAGAGCTGAGTTCTACTCTCAGTTCTGCTCTAACTTCTCTGCACAGGCTCAGACATAGCCCATCCCCTCTCTGGGTTTCAGAATATCATCTATAAAATGAAGGTTTGATCCAGAAATATCTCTGGACCCTGCCATTCTCACTGTTGGCTTCCTAACACACCTGCATGTGAAACCCTCTTGTAACGGTGGAGGCTGGGCTGCCCAGGTAAGACACCAAATGGCAGATGTCTTGACTTCCTCTTCTCCTTTGGACCATTCCAGGAGAAACGAAATGAAAAGACAGCTGAGCATCCAGTCCAGGACATTTCCTTTTTGTCATTTGCCTTCCTTCTTTATTTCCCTTTCTGCACCACCTCCTACCCCCACATTCACCACTTCACAATGCCAGTGCCCTCTACCCTAATTAGCTACTGGCCCTTTCAAAACCAGGATGTAGAAAACCAGACATGTGTATAAGACGCTTGAAATACAATATCAACTGAAACTAAAAGGCAACTATTACTGTGGTTCAAGAGAAAACCCAGGAACCATTTCTAATCTCTGACAATCAGTCACAGAGACATACTCTGAGTAGTGCCAAGAAGAGAGAAATAGGACCAATTAGTTGTGGAGAGATGGTTTTAACATAATACACACAGTCCATTTTATTCGATTCCCAAATAGCACAATTTAATAAAAAATTTTGTCTCTGAAAAAGCTTCTAAAAATAAATTAAATATGCATGCCAAACTCCAACAGTGCCCTGTGTGTGTATTTTTCACATGTGCTATGTGCTGCTTTTGCTGCCAGCCAACGAGAGCTGTCAAGCAGACTTATCAAAGGGGACTCTACCCACAGCCTTAAAGTGAGTGAAATCTGCAACGTGCATGGTTGGCTTATCCACCACGGCCTCTTTTTGTGGTTTATCTATGCCTCTGTGTGTGTGCATGTGTATATGCACATGTTCTGACAACAGTTTGACCCACAATGGAATGCAAAAGTGTCTAAAAATAGGTCTCAACTTTCCAGATGTATTCTTAGGTGTTGGTTATTAAATTGCAAATTTTGCCACATCGTTAAGACTCCTTAAGAAAATGGATGAGGAAACCCAGGGTGAAGATTAGCAGATAATCAGGAGGGCTTTAGCTGGATTGTCCCTCTACTTGGCTTGCTTAGACTAAGTGCTGATGGATGAAGTTCCTGCTCTCCTCTCCATGCCTCACCACCTGGAGCAGCTAAGGTCACTCACTTTGCCCCAGAGAAGCAATCTGCTTCAGCCTACACCTACAAGCTGCCAGTTGGCCAAGGTAGACTTAGGTGCAAAAAAATACAGAGCAGTCCACTGTCCTGACCACTTTCCTGACAGATGTCCAGAATCTTACCTGGACCATACCTGTACCCTGCCAGGTAGCCCAGCCACAGGGACTCCTTATGTTTCCTAGAAGTCACTTGAGATCTTGTCCCCTGACTTTCCAGGCACAGAATGTCTCAGAGAAGCATTCAGAGGTTCTGTTCAGCCTGCCACCTCCTGGGAGCCTTTACCTATCCGTGGCTTAGTGCCCTTTCTTAACACAGTTAAGTTTGTACTCATACCTCAGATTTTGTCAAGGCTTTCCATTTGGACTTACATGAACATAATCACTATAAAGCAATAAAATATTTGGTTGGGATAAAGATGACAAGCTGTCAATCGGAGACTGGTGGAAGACCTTTGTCACTGTGTGACATTGTTGACATGAGAAGTGATCCTGCAGCCTTGGAGGATTAAACGACCGTATTCAAATGAAGGAAGTCATAACTGGAAATATATAGTTGGTGACTTTAGACAATATTAAGAGGACAGAAGAGCCATGGGAACACACTGTCACAGAGATCCCACTACAAGGACTCTGTATCAAGCAGATTCAGCTCAAGGGTCCATTTCTAGCACCAAAACCCTAGTGAGAGTTGCTGCGGGCTGGTCAATGGCAGTGGGCTGCTTCCTAGTATTGGAGGTTTTCAAAGATCAGCTGGGTGTGAAAGAATGTGTGTGTGAAAATGTTCAATAGCAACAAAAACAGAAATAACCTAAGATCCAACAATAAAGGATTAATTACAGAAAGTATGGTAAACCCACACAACAGAACACTATAAAAATGATATGCAGTTATATGTTTATATGGAAATACGTTCACAATATATTGCTAAGTAAAAAATCAGGTATAGTACAATTTCTTTCATAGAAAAGACTCTGGGCAGTTATGCATCTAAATTCCAAGTAACTATTTCCCAGAGTGGTGAAATTATGGTTGTCACTGCTGTTTCCATTTTGCTTGTATGTGTTTACTAATTTTTCATGTTTTTATTATTTATTAATTATTGTATTATTTTCTTTTTAATATAATGTTTTTTATTGCTGTTCAAGTGCAGTTGCCTCCATTTTTCCCCCTCCACAACCCCCCACCCCACCCATCCCTACCTCCCACCCTCAAACCTACCAACTTTGGCTTTCTCCATGTGTCCTTTATACATGTTCCTTGATGGCATGTTCCCTCCCCTCTGATTACTGTCAGTTTGTTCTTTATTTCAGTGTCTCTGGTTATATTTTGTTTGCTTATTTGTTTTGTTGATTGGTCTTCATGGCACTTAAATATTCCCCCAACACTGAGACCGTGAAACTAATTTCCTGAAACCATAAATAACTAATGTCATGGTCCATCCTCCTCTCTAACCGACCACACACACACGCACACACACACACACACGCATAGACGTGCACACCCACAGCTAATTTGGAGGCTCTTTTTCATCCCCTGGATATACATCACTAATGAGAGCCAGAAAGTCCATCTTTGGGATGCGGGCTTACAGTGGTAAGTCCCTCAGTAATGGCAGGAACTTTGATGGTCACACTAGTCCTGCAGCCTCACAGGCAAAATGACAACATGGCTGAAATAACAGCAACACTCTGCAAATAACAGGATGGAGCACTGCTTGGCTCCGGCGAACTCTGCAGTTTATTTTCTTTTTGTTGTATTTCCCCTTTCACAAAACAAGGCCTTGACTGTGGATCTCGCAGGCCCAGTGATGCTGTTATTTTGACAGTTGTTGGGTGGCGTTGCAGAGGGTGAAAGGGCGCTTGTTGGCTCTCCAGCTACACACACCGCCCTCTCCAGGCAGCACAAGCACTAGAATTCTGGGCAGATGGGTGAGATTTACAGATAAATGTGCGGAAGGCAAGTTGAAAATTAGCAAGGAGAAGTAGAGAATTACAATGAAGGTAATAAATACGATCCATTTTGTCTACAAAATTGGCCAAGAGTTGTATTTTAAAATGAATTTGTGAAAGGGTACATCTTAATTAGAGGTTGATATCTCCAATATCAGGTCAAGATGAAGAAGGTTAACACCAGATGTTAATCTTCACACCACTCAGGAGGGCTGAGGATTTAGTTCTAAGAAGATCGTGGACCTGAAAGTCTTCTGTACCCTTTGTGAGTGGTTGTTCTTGTTGTATAAGTAATAGTAAGAACACAAAGTTTAAGCAGCCTCTGATTTCTTAAGAACACTAACTTTCATCAAAGGCCTGTCCTTGTTTGCTATGTGAAGACATACAAAACCACGCTAGGAATATCATTGTTTTTCTTTGTTGCAAAACCTGAACTCACCATTTAGAACCCCACAAAAACATGTCAAATACGAGGAAAACATCTTCATTTAACTTGCCATGTCAATTCTTGCTTTAATATATTAAAAATATTGCATCTGAAGGGAGATCATAATTCAAAATGTTATCGGCGCCAAGCCACTTCTGAAACAAATATTGAAAATTTAAGACTCTAAAAAATTTTTGTTATACAAAGTAATGCTTTTGGTGCCTATATATGAGCACTTCCATATGTTTTTCACTGTTGATCTATAAAAGGGATCAGAACCACGTTTCACTGATGAGAAGTTAGAAGCTAAGAGTGATGAGGTGCTCTGCCCAAAGCTCCACAAGCAGAGACCTGCAAGGTCAAGATTCTAATCCACATCTTCTGCTTCCCAGACTCATGCCCCTTGTACCTTCAATGAGCTACCTCTCTTTTCCTGCCCCATTGGGTAGCGCCATAACATAGTTTAGGTTTACTATTTAAAAACCCCTAGTCTCTACAGAGGGGTAGCTTATGGGAAATGCCATCCGCTAAGCAGGTCACCCTATGCCCCAGGTGTGACCTCCTGCTTGCCTAACTTATTATTGCAATGAAGTCACAGTTATCCTAACTGCTCATCATCACATGACCAAGCCATGCAGGAAAGGTGTTTCCTCCCAAACCCTTAGCATTTGGACCATTCTTTATGGCGGAAATAACATTAGGAGCTGACCCGGGATGAAACAGTGGGTCATGTAATTTAAAGTCACATTATTAAAAGGAAGATGTGCAGGTTACTGATCCTAGGGTATGATTTGATCCTGTCATTCTTATTCAGGCTCCATCTGAGATGAAAAAAAAATGGAAATAACACTTTGTTAGGATGAATAGAGCCCTGGCCATGTGGTTCAGTTCATTGGAATGTCATGTCCTACACCAAAATGTTACAGGTTTGATTCCTGGTCAGGACACATACCTGGGTTGCAGGTTCCCCACGAGAATCAACCAATTGATGTTTCTATCTCACATTTCTCTCTCTCTCTCTCTCTCTCTCTCTCTCTCCCTCACATTTCTCTCTCTCACATACACACATTTCCCTCTCTCTCATCTCTCCCCCCTCCTTCTTCCTCTCTCTCTCTAAATCAATAAACATATCCTTGAGTGAGGATTTAAAAAATACCTTAAAAAATGCGATCAGTATTTGGGGCAGTGGACAAAGACCAAATTCTATAATCCCACAATCCTGGGTTTTAATATTTACTGAGTTATAAGATCTTGGGCCAGTTATTCAACCTTTTCGATCCTTAATTTCTTTACATGTTAATGAATTTATGCATACCTCAACAGCTAGGTCCTGACAGAGACAGGACTCAAACTCAGATTCCAGCCAGGTGAGGCCTGTTGCACATGACCATGCACAGACCCTATATTTTAGAAGACAAGTGAGCCTGCACCCATGGAAGGTGTGCCAGTACAGAGCAGGGAGTCTGACCTTCCCCTGGGGACTACCAAAGACCCAGCAATGGTGGAGGGCAAACAAGAGAAACCGTTTCAGAAAAAGAAAATATTGATGGAAAGGTAGGTGCCCAGGTGAGGAATTTCAAGGCAAAACAATCAAGCCCAGAGACATCTGAGGAGGCCAGCTAAGGTTCTGAGGGCATGGGTCTCCAAAGAGAATCAGTGCACCGATTTGTGGAAGACCAAAATCCTGAAAGCTCCCTAAGTACATGCCAATCAAACAAGTTCTTATGCTAGCTGATGGGTCTTGCCCACGGGAAAATTTGGAATCTAGAAGGAGAAATAGACAGGCAGACATATGCACAAACAATGTCAACCTTTAAACTACACAGGGTAGAAAGATAAAATGTGTGAATGAAAGCTAAAGAAAAAACTTGCCAGTCATAAGTTTCCAAGTTGGGTCTGTCGAGTTGGGTAAGTCAGAAGGTATGTTTTATCTCATGGGATAATACCCTCCTTCATCCCCTTTCCTGCTTCTGCATCATTTCTTCTCTCTAGCCCCCAGTTTCTAGCCTCAAAAAAACAAAACAAAAACTCAGCTTCACTGAATAATGGGCCATTAGAACCACCTCACTATTGGTTACACTCATTCACGGAAGAGTTTAGAACTTAGTGACATTTTCCTCTCACCACTTCTCTTGTGCTCTTTCTTGGTAATGTCATGGTCCACGTAGATTACTCATCCATTGCCTTGCTTCTCACTGCCATCCTTAGTTACACCCAGGACCTTATCAACTGATACTGCACCAGTCTAAAATTCCCCTTCTGTGCACCTGGATGTCCATCACCCATCATACCAGCTCGCATCCTCGACCATGCCCGTGTTGACAGTTCTTTGGCCCAATTAACAGCTCCAACGCACTGGGTCCATGGAATTTATAACTTTCCACCACCTCCATCATATTTTCACTTTCTTCTGTCCCAGGTGAGTTCCATGATATATTTCATAATTACTCCCTTTCCCTTCTCCACCAAACTCCCCAGGAAAACCTCCAACCCTGGCCCACAGTGTTGGGTAGGAGCCATCACCTCAAACTCTCCACATCTGTGAGAAGGTGGGGCCCATGGGAACTGGAGGCCTGGGCAAATTGTCTCTGGTGTGACAATTCCCTCCAGCCAATGAATTGCCTGGTTCTTGTACACGTACTGTTGTGTGCAGGTAAAAGAAACTAAAACATTATTGATTTGCATAGATTAGGACAGAAGGAGGACAACTGGAATTTATATCTGAAAAATAGTCCTCAGGCTTTAAAATAAATAACCTGGAACTGCTAAAGCACTGCCAAGCAGAGGCCAGAACTATTAAATAGTATGAAAACCTTTCTTATTTGCATTTGTCAAATTTCCTGATGACTTGTGAATGGAGGATGCTAAATTTCTTAACAGAGTTGGTCTCTTAGTCAAACATTAATCACTACTGCCTTGTTAAACCTCAAGATTTGGCTAACAAATTTCTATGTAGAAAAATAGGAAGAAAAACTTCAAAAGGTAAAATTTATGGCACTCCTATGAGCTTAAACTTAATAAATGTTCATCACAGAAAATTTGAAAAGCACAGATTAAAAAATGTCTGGTACAAAGTGAGTACCCAATAATTATTTTCCCACATCATTAAACATTGTTTGTAGATACCATAATGACTGCACCCTATTCATGCTACCTGCCTGAGATTGAATCATTTCTCTAGTTGTGGACATTTAAATTGCTTCTTCAAAAAAAGTTACGGAAAGTAGCCTGACTGGTGTGGCTCAGTTGGTTGGGCGTCATCCCACAAGGCAAAGGGTCACCAGCTCAACTCCCAGTGAGGGCACATGCCTGGGTTGCAGGGCCCAGTCCCTGGGTGGAGCACATGCAGAAGGCAGATGATAATGTTTCTCTCCCTCTCTTTCTCCCTCCCTTCTCTTCTCTCTAAAAATAAATTTAAAACATCTTTTTTAAAAAAGTATAAAATGCACTGCCAAGAATAACTATTATGGGGCAGAGGGGTGGGGGGACAATACAGACAACTCTAATTGAACAACAATAAAGTAATAAAATCTTTTTTAAAAAAAGAATAACTATTAAAAATTGATATACACAATTCTTACTGAATTCAGATTGAAAAAAGTGGAATAAAAGAGTCAGAGGGTATGATCAGTTTTAAAGCTTTAGATCTGCAAAGCCAACCACCACCTTCCAGAAAGTTGGTACCAGAGCTAACTTCTGAAGTAGATTTTTACTTCCTACAGTGAAAAAGTTTGGAGGGTAGACAAACACACAAAGAAGTCTGAAAAAAGTGAAGAGGTTTCAGTTCAGACCCAGCCAACTCAGGGCCCCTGGGATAACGCCTACTGCCCCTGAACAGAGTAACTGCAGGAATCTCACGGTTCTGAACGATGCACAGTGCTGCCTGAGGAGCACCAGAGTGAGGCGCCTTCTGCTGCACAACATGATCACCAAAGGTCCTGGCCTAACACAGACTTCAGATCCCCCTCCACTCAATGATCGCCCACCAGTGGTTCCCAGACTCAAAAGCACACCTCAATCCCCCAGGCTTCTGTTAAAGTTGCGCGCGCACGCGCGCGCGCACACACACACACACACACACGCACACACACCCCTATACCCCCTGCATTCCTGGATCCACCCTCGGGAATGTTCTGACTAAGTCTCAGATTGGAGCTAGGAATTTGTATGTTTAACATTGTCCCTAGGCAATTCAGGTACGGATGAGCCTCTGACCTGAGCTAACTGCGGAAAAGCTATCAGACTTTGAATCTTCATGAATCTCTCGTGACAGTGTTATCGCTGCTTTTTAAATTGGATGGGAAGAGGTTCCAAAAAAAAAGTTTTTAAGAAAGGAGGTGTTTAAGTTTACAAGTTTTTATGGTTATTTTGTCCTCAAACAGACTCTAATATTAGTTTCTTTCAAAGGACTTGTCAAATGTGTCTATGTACCTATTTTCATAAGCTTTTTGTTTTATAATCAAAACCATTTATTCATTATCCTTCTTCTTTAAATTTGTGCTAATATATAATTCAATACCCAGGGGACTTACGGTACTTCCCACCTCCATCCTCTGCCCAAGATAGTAACAATTAGCTTAAATCCGACTCCACCACCAGATACAAAGGCTTCACGATGAGCTGGCCTCCCTTTCTACTTACTTTTCCATCAAAATAACAGTAACAAGGAGACATTTGCTGAGCACATACCAGCATGAGACGATGTGCAGAGTACTTTTATGTGGCTCCCTCATATCAGTCAGTGCTACCTGGCAGCTCACTGGATGTCATTAAATATATTAACTCCACCAATACAAATCAACACAAGACATATTTTCCTTTAAAAGATAAACAAAACATCACACACACTGTGCACGTATAATTCTCAGACTCCAATAAATGTCAAATAAACGCATGTCAAAAACGTCATTCACTCATTAACTCATGAGGGAACCAGTAAGATGTTAAAGCAAATCTAAAGAGCATTTGAGAAGCTAGGTATAAACAGACAATAATGGATAACTGTGTTAGAGACAAAACAGGCCAATGTCCTACAGAGCCATAACCCTTAATTTCTGGGGCTAGTTTCCCCAACCAGCAGCAATTATTTGGCCCCTACCAGATAGAAATCTACAAGTTATCCTGGGGTTCCAACAGAACTGTAGAATAGCCCGTTAAGTAGAAGGTCTATTGAACTACGTCGGCACTGTGTTGACAGTCTCCGTATGTACAGTACCTTCATTTGCCTATTCCCAAGTTTTGTGTAGTTTCCATGAGAACATGAAGTTAGTGAAAACATCACAGCTCCTGAACCAGTGCTATTAATCAGCGAGTGTATGAGAAATCTTTTCTTAGGAATGTGCCACAGCTTTCTGGGACCAACGGCCAAAAAGAAAGAAAAAAGAACTAAAGGAAGAGAAGGAGGGAAGACGGGAGGCAGGTAAAGGAGAAAGGAAACAAGGTTTCAAGTTTTATCGATCACATTTAATGTCTAGAATTTGGATTCACCCAAAAGATGTTACTAGCTTGGAGACTTTTATCCAACAATGTATACTGTTCTGTCAAAATGAAGCCAATGTGAACCGCATCCGAACCACGTCTGAAGAACTACGGCGTAGGGGCCGCAAAGGCTAGAGGCAAGTTAACGCTGCGGCTCACTCATCCCGCAGTTTTGACGTGCGCGGGCAGCGAACAAACACACTGCGGCCATGTCAGACACATTCCGTCTTCCTTGTTGAGATACTTGTGTAAATTGCTTCCATTTGCTTTTGATATATACACTGCTATTTCAGTTTTCTTATTCCTTTAGGTAGGACAACTTTTCCGGAAAACTTTCCAGAAGTATTTCATGTATAAATGTCCAGTGCTTCATGTTCTCAAGAAGTATTTCAGAATATAGGAATGTCTAGGCCATATCAAAAATCCTCCTCATCTGAAAATTATCTCTTTAGATTGAAGTTGAGCAGGGAAAAAAAATATGTCCTTATGTTTTTCCTGCTATCTGAAATAAGAAATAGTCACACCTTTTAGATGGTTCTAGACCATGGGCTACTTTTTTCTTCCTTCACATTTTAAGCTTTCAATTAATATTGAAGAAAGAAATCTGAAGAAAACATTTTTCAGGGATGGACAAAGCCAGATGGGTTGGAACAATTGGAAAGAGCCAGACAGGTATTGGGATGAATATCCTTTATAAAAATCTACCTTCCAGTTTCATGCGGGTTGTGGGGGAAGGGAAGTCTTTGGGATATTCCCTGTATTCTTTGGTTTACTTAACCAAAAATACCTTTAAAAGAGACTTTATAAAGAGTACCATAAAATCTCTAATTTTGGTTTTTAGTGGAATCAGACATCACAATGCCAATAACAAATGGAAATAAAAGTAAATATTTTTAAAAGTTTCCCAATGTCACCCAACATTTTAATTATCCAACATTCAGTGTAAGGACTAACTCTCACCCATAGCATGTGAGCCTTTGGAAAGTGAAAGCATAGCACCTCATGCAGATTCACATTCTAGGTGCTGAGGTTGACCCAGATGGGCTCTCCTGTCCCTTTTCATCAAGGACTTCATGTGTGTTGAGACTTTCATGAAAGACAGGAAAAGTTACTAAAAGTATTTTCTCCCCCAAACACTAGATAAAGACTGCAAAAGGAACTGATCATTAGTGGACACCATGATGGCTAGACACTTTATAAACTCCACTCCCTGCAAGGTCAATGTTATCCTCTTCCTTTTAGTGATTGATTGACTGATTTGAGAGAGAGAGAGATTGAGAGAAAGAGAGAGAAAAACATCGATTTGTTGTTCCACTTAGTCATGCATTCATTGGTTGAATCTTATATGTGCTCTGACTGGGGATCAAACCCACAACCTTGCATATTAGGACAACGCTCTAACCAAGTAAGCCACCTGGTCAGGGCTTCTTCCCTTTAATAAGTGAGGCAACCAAGCCTCAAAGAACTTAAGCAACTTGCCAAGGATCACAAAAGACCACACACCAGCAGCATTTGCATGGCAAAATTCACTTCAATTGAAAACCATTCCCCTCTGCCAGCATCTTCAGCCTCTTAAACCCTGCTCCAAAAAAGTCTGTTGGCCAGCAGGAAAATAAAGATGCCTCTTGGCACAATCAATTTTAAACAAGACAAATAAGGAAAAGGATCTGAACTCTGGAGTTATGATTCCAAAACGAGACTCTTTCTCCTCCCCTTCAGTGACCTAAAAATGGACCAGAGGATCTCCAAGCACCATGGATGTTCTCACACCCCATGCCCCTGTTCAGTCTTGGGTTCAAAAGGGAAGGCTTGCTTCTCTGAACACATTCATGTTCTGGGTGTGCCCACAGAGGAATGTCTAGCTCCACCATGTCTGCACACATAAGCCTCTAAGCTTGCAATGCCTACACTGGTTTTGGAAAGAGCTTGGAACATGTGTCCATTGTTTTTCTAAGAGCTGTTCCACTCTGGATATGACGCTAATGGGATGTAATGAGAAAACTCGTAAAACAATTGTTGCTCCTCATTCATTGAAACGTCATATTTTAAGCCTTTGTAATTAATCATTCAACAGGTGTATTACCAATGAGACTTGCCAAATTATAAACAATGATCTGTCAAAGTCCAGAGCTATGACAGAAAAAAAAAATTTCTCCAAAAGCAACAAGAAAGATCCAACTAACTCTTGAAAAAAACTGACAGGCTAAATGTTACTGAAATGTATTTAGATGGAATGGTCGTGAGGTGTGGTTAGTTCTGATGATCTACTATTGCCAGGAGCAAGAAGCATTGGATGAATTAGTCTGAAAGACAGTCGTTGTTCTTGGTAGGTTTTCATCAGGGTTTAAATGGTCAATCTCAACATCGTGACCAATAACCTAGTATGTCTCAACTACTCTGAAATATAGTTTGCGGGTAAATCAACCTGACAAGTTTCACAGGGCCCAGGTCCTCAAAGTTAAACACCGTCCTGGAACTAGCATGCTACATTTGAATGAGTGTGGTAGACAGCCCATCATTCTCAGATTTTTCCCAGGCTAAACTCTCAATCATGCTTACGTCATTCTTATCCCTTCAATTAGCAGTTGTTTGGAGTCAGGCTCCGTGAATAGCACTGAGAACGCAGAAGTAACCAAAGCACAGTCCTTTCATCCAAGAAGCACAAAGTCCACTTGGGGGTATAATCACGTAAACCATCAACTGCAGGATAGTCTGAGGGGGCAAGTCCAGAGAACTTTGTGAACCTCAGATGCAGCAGGATCTTCAGTCAAATTCAGGGAAGCTTGTTTTCGAGAAAATGTGAAGTTTTCTCTAAGTCTTGAAGAACAAGTAGAAGTTTACAGATAGAGAGGGAAGAAGAAAATGAGACGTAAGTAGAATAATAGCATGTTCACATGAGGCACAGTCCAAAGTCTGCTAGCTAACACATGAGGAAGAAGACAGCACAGAGATTTGGGGATTTGTTACTGCAGGATAAGGTAGACAATTCTGCCTGATACAACAGCCACACATCCTTGGGCACAGAATAGTAAGCCTCAATTTTCTCATCTGTAAAAAAATAAGGGAATAATGATACCAACTCACACTGGACTATTATGATAATAACAGTAAGCTCATACAGGTGAACTTGCTTTGTAAACTGACAACTGTTTTTTCTTTATTCAGTAAACTCAAGGTATTACTATTGCTTTTTTTTTTTAGAGCAAATAGCAAGAGAGAAAGGGTTACGACTCAATGTTACTTTTCTCTCTGACTTAAAAATCTTCACCTTCTATCTGAACTAATCTTCTACACTGACTTCTAGGTCTCTAGGTAAAACTCCATGTGCCTTGAGTGACAGTCTTTGGAAGACCTGCCTTCTCCCCTGCTGACACACTATAAACAGTCCTGTAGGCCTGGCCTCCTTTGATGAGCCTGTCTAAAATGTATACATCCGCATGTGAGGAGACACATCACCATCAGCCTTGGCTGGAACAACATTTCCTCTAAAATACGATTTTTACTCCCACCAACCCCCCCCTCCACATTCTACCAAACTTTCAATTCATTTGTGTATTCCATCAGCAGTCACAATAATAGACCGAGCTCCTTCTCCAAGCACAGAACATTGCTGTGGTCAAAGCGTCTATATTTTCTGAAACTTAAATTAGGACACATAGATGTGCAGGAAACCGAAACTGTATAGGCAACAAACCACATGCTGCTTAAAACTGAGAGCTACTGTGGATGCTCTAATGTATGTGAAAGCTGGAGGGTACTCATCCACTGATCCATTCAACAAAAACTATTGACTTCGTTCTGCTTGCTGGAGATGCAAGTGATAAACGGAAGTAAATACCACTTCTGTCTGCAAGCTACTTATCATCTGCACTGGGAGACAGCTTTGAGTGAAATATACACAGATATAAGTAAATCAGCGATTGTGGTAAGTGGTATAACAACTATGATATCATCAACTATCAAGGTTTTCACTTTAGGGAGGCAAAGAAGCTCTCCTCAGAAGCAATGCTTCAGCTGAGATTGGAAGGTAACTAAGCAGAGGCAGGAGGGGACGGCATTCCAGGCAGAAGGAAAACACTGTGGAGGGGTAAGCAGAAGAGCCCAAGAGAAAGCTGAAATAGAAAACACTAGGAGGAAAATGATATGAAGGGAGGCAGGTTCCATAGAAGATGTAGGAGGGAATTCTCAGCACTGAGTCCTTATACCCAGAGCAGTAAGAAGCCCCTGAAAGGATAGATAAAGCTATCGGAGATTACATCACTCCGACCTTGAGCGGCATAATGCCTATCAGGAGGACTGGACATGTCCACCATTAGCAATAAGTTGTGATAACAGAAGGTGAACTCACCAAAGTCAGGGACCTTTCTTCACTGAGGTACCCCAGATACCTATACTAGTACGTGGTTCATGGGAGGAACTCAATAAATATTTGGTGACGAATAATGAGACAGTTCTTTGAGGGGCCAGGAGAAAGGGCATCACTCTCAGAGATCAAACAGGGTGTCAGGAGGCAGCACGTGAGCTGCATTTTGAAGGCCAGAATGGATCAGGCTAGTAGCTATGAAGAGCTCAGCTTTTCCAGGGAGAGCTGTTTGAGCAAAGGCAGGGAGGCCACTAGGGAACAGGCAGGATGAGCATTCACGTTGGCTGGAACACAGGGTGTAGGAAGGGACACCATGCAAGCTGAATTGCCAAGGTGGGCTCAGGTTAAATACTAGGGAGCCACCCTGAATGCCAAAGTGACTTCCCAAGCTCCTCCATATGTCTTCTCTTGGCACTAGGAGTTTCCGGCCACGGGAGTGTTGTGTGCTGTAGCAGGAGGAGACAGGCTCCAGGAATTCCAACTCTTGAGAAGCGAGAACTCTACACCAATGTGACGATAGATTTTTTGGTTTGTTTTTATTTGGGATTTCCGGCACATGAGCTAGCCCTCCTCAGCATACTCAGTGGGACCATCTTCCCTCTATCTGACACGTGGATCTCACCACCCCAGCCCGCACTGGTCCTACCCTTGGGGAGGCGGAGGAGGGGATGTGAAACTGAACAAACGTAATCCAGAATTCTGGGCCCTGTCAGGGAGGCGCATGTGCAGCAGCTCAGTCACGCAGAACTTCTAAAGAAGTGCTTTTCCTGTGGAGACTCCAGACTGTCTACTTGCCACTATTAATATATGTTGAACCGCACTTGGAGAAATCAGAACTGTTGGAATGAATTACTGATCACAAGAGTTATGAGCATTAGTTGGAGGCAGGAGTGAAATTCAAGAGACGCTGTTTTGCTCGGTGTGTGGGTGTATCTCATTCCTTTCTTAGTCTTTAGTTGTTGGGTTCACTAAGAGTAAAGTCTAGAAGTCAGGAGCCCTGGATGGTCATTCTGGGTTGTCACAAACTAAGATAAGACTTAGTTACTTAACCTGTCTGGGTTTTCTCATCTATGAAAAACAAATAATGCCAGGGGTGGGGGTGAAAGGTGGGGGCTAATAAGAGGCCCACTGTGACTGGAACATGCCAAAGTCTTTTGTTACGAAAGTAGCATTTGGGTGAGGCCTGGTCCAGGACAGCAGAAAGTACAGTGTGAACTCAGATCTGGCTTTCAGTCCCAGATCTCTGCTCACCAACCACCTGCCCTTCAAGCGAGGCTCCATTCAGTGCTCACTCTGTGCCGATTCCAGATGCTTTACAGTATTAACTCAACTAGTCCTTGTCACTTACCTCATGAGGGGAATTATTCCATTTCACAGATGTGTAAACTAAGGCCTAGGAAATGATAACTTGCTCAAGGTAAGCAGACATGACTGCAGAGCATTCCTATTCTTCACCACTCTGCTCTTCTGTACCACAAGGAAGATGGTGAGGACTCACTGAATCTCAGTTCAGGTTTTAATTTCCCATAATGTATACAAATAATAAAACCAATAATACACACCTTATAGATGGCTATGAAAATTAAATGAGATGTTAGATCCAGAAGTGTTTCTTAAACTGTAAGAAATACCATATATAAAGAGAAGTTGGAAAACACATTAGTCAAATGGTTAGCTGGCATCAACACCAATAATCACCTAGTGTGTACCTAGCGTGCTCCAATACTAAACGCAGGCATATTTGCTCCTACTTTTCAGAGAAAGAAATTACAGCAGCTAGTGAGCACTGGTACTAGCCTCACTCTGGAGCATTTGAAGCCCAGACTGTCTGAGTGCCAGGGGCCACACTCCCAGGACTCGGTGCTGAAGCCCCTCCCAGAGAAGCCAGGAATCTCGGCACAAAGAGGCCTGAGCCCACACAGATAAACTGAGCTAATATGTGCCTAACATGTTTCTAGAACTCTTTGATCTTCAAATCTCTCTGGGGTGAGGAATGAGAAAGGCAAGGAGTGATCCCAGTTCCTTCAGCTAGGGAAGACAAACGTCCTTGGTGACATTCAGAAGATGCTCTACCTGCCTTCTACTGTCACAGGAGGACAAACTTCTGCCTCAGGGACTTGATTCCTATTTTCATTCACATGGTCACCACCATCTGGGAAATCAAACTGAACACCCAGTGGACCAGAATGGGACTGGCCAGGGTTGATCCGCCACCCAGACCAAGGTAAGCAACAGCCACCAGGCCTCCATGTGTTTAAGACAGGCCCTGAGAGTCTGTTCAAGTGTGTGTCCCTGGGGAGAACTGCAGACACAGAGCTGCGGGCCTGGTGCAGAGGCCTGAGCCAGCTCTCCCCACAACCCTGTCGAGAGGCCAACTTGGTGCAGTTTAGATGGCCAAGTCCTTGCAGCCGGACAGACTGTTCTAAATCCCACCATGCCATGTACCAGCTCTATGTCCTTGGGCAAGCCATTTACCAATCAGAACCTCAGTGTTCTCATCTGTAAAATGGGCACAGTCATCCCTGCCTCACAGGGTGGCTATGAGGACTGCCTGGGGTAAATAGGTAATGTTTCTGGAGCAGAGCAGGTACCCAACAAATGCTCCTCATCTCCTCTTCCCTGCTGAGGAAAAGGGCTCTCCTCTAAAGTGTGTTCCCAATCAGAAGAGCAGAGAGACCAGAAAGAGAATATCAGTTTCCTTGGGGTCAACATCCATTGCTTAATACTTGTTTTTTCATTTATTCACTCATTCTGCAAAGATTTACTGAGTACCCACTGTGTGCTGAGCACTATATTGAATGCTTGGGAGGAATCAGACATGGAACATTGCCCCCACCATCCCCACCACCCCATGCCTACCCTCCCACCCACTGCCAGACCATGCAAGGCAGAGAAGAGAATCAGAGAGAATCACGTCTCTCTCCAGAGGCAGATGGCCACAGAGCAGAGCCGTTAGTCCAATGAACCCTTGGTGCAGGTGTAGCCAGGAAGGGCAGGCGTGTCTAGTTGCTCAGAAAATGCTCTATGTGGAGATAAGGAGAGAAGGACCGAGCAAAAGCCATGTCCTTAACCCCTCCTCCAGCCCCCAACTCCAACCCTGCATGCACAGGAGGTGCTAGTCGGGAAGACAGACTAGAGACTAGGGCAAAGCAGATTGGGGAACATTTTATATGAGGCACTCAGGGCCTAAAACAAGGAAATTTACAACTCTGTGATCCTGGCCTGGTGAGAGGGTCCCAGAAGGAACAGAGCATGCTCAAAAAGCTCGTTGGAGACTGATCACTGACTTTTCTATTAAGCCCGTTATAAAAGGTCTCAAAGGAGTTGAGAATAATAGGGTGTTGGGTGGGAAGGAGTAGAGATTTCTTTCTGATATTTTTCATAGGTATCCCAAATTCAGTTCTATCTGTAATCAATACTGTGATCTGCATTCTGAGCTATGCCTGGCTAAGGCATGCTCTCCCTATAGGGCTACATTATGAAGTCCAGCAACACTTCTTCCATCCTAGGCCACCTATGTATGTTCCTTCTGGATGCACAATTCAGGAGGATATGGACAAAGAGGAACACAGAGCACAAGACACAGGATGTTAAGACTGCAGCAAAGAAGACTTAGGTCCGTGGGCATGATCCTTGTTTTCAAATATCAGCAGAGCTGTAGAAGGGAAGAGGAAGTAGGATGGCTGAATTAGGACACCCAGGGGTGAGTATTTTGGGAGTTCAAGGCCATGTTCCCAGTGCTTAGCACAGTGCCCAGGTCAGAGTAGATACTCAGTACAAGTTAGTTGGATTTGGTTGAATTGAATGGAGAACTTTCAGAGAGTGAGGTTGGGGATGGAATGGGATGGGATGGGATGGGATGGGATGGGATGGGATAGGGTGGGGTAGGGTGGGGTAGGGTGGGGTGGGTGAGAAGGGGGGGATCAACCAGAGTACTGCCTATCTGTAAAGGTATGGAAGCCGGAAGCCAGAAGCCACACAGTGAGCCATCAAGGCCTCCTCACCCTTGACTCCAAGAGATAAATGATTCTATTCTCCCAGTGCTTTGAGCCTTACCGCTGTTATTCTGCTCCTTTTACTGCAAGCCAATCTCAAAACACACTTGATCTGGGAGCAAAGGTGCTGAGAGGGTTACCACAGCACTCTGTGCTCAGCTGCTGATGGAACCCTTGAACTGCCAGGGAGGTCTGTGGAGTGACTCCCGGCTCAACAGTGGGGCTCAGGCCCTCCATCCACTGGAGGACTCCTGAGGGGAGAGGAGCCTCACGGCAACCCAGCCTGGCTGCCAGCTTGGGCCCAAGAAGACTTTTTTTCTCCTCTTCTTGAAAGCAAGTCAGGCTTAAGACTGGAAATAACCTCGACTTTCACGTTCCTTTCAGCTCTCACTTAGTAGCTGCCAGTCCAGAGTCCAGAGGAGGAAGTGGGAGGATTCTCTGTAGCTTCCCTGGGTCTTAGAAAGCATGTACCCCTGGTTTCGCCCACAAACCAGCACACGGAAAATAGCATCAGAGACAATCTCTGAAGTTTCTCATTAGGGCCCCTTCAGATGAAGGCAGGGGCTAGTCCTTAAGGGGAGTGAACATGGGAAAGGGTTTTAACTGCTGCTTCCAGATCTGTTACCCCAAAGCCAGTGCAGAAATCGGCAGGGAGCTCTGAAAAGAGAGCTCATCTCACCTTTGGAATCCCAGGTAGAAATTTCATGCTGGGTGGTCAGGTCGGTTTAGTGTGTGATCAGGACACTCAGAGGCAATAATGTTGGGTAACAAGCATGAGCATGAAATGAAGATCTGACAAATGCTTTTAAAAAATCCCAGAATTATAATGTGTTATAACTGCTTTGCTCTGCCATGTTTACTCAAGTTTTTGATCTTTCCCTCCTCCCAATCTTCTGAATTTCAAGAAGGAAATACTTTTAAATTTTATTTTCATAGCATCTCCTCGCGCTGAGATTCCAAGGCTGCCATCAGCACTACCTAATGCAGGAGGACTTGGGAAGATGCATGGGAATATTTGAAGATGTATGAACAGTTGCTAAGGGAAGAGGCGAGAGCCTGACCACATTGGCATCATCCTGATAATAATCACTTCCTTTTTAGTTTAAAGGCTAGTAGTCATTTTCCTTTTAGTGAATTTCTGTAAAGCAGCTTATTTGCCTATTAGAGAATACTAACCACCAAAAGAGAGAAAATTAGGACTTAGTCACCTCTATTATTACATGAATTAATGTCCAATAACTACCCTTGACTTGGGTGAGGCAGCCAAATGGAGCAGAAGCCCTACTGAATCAGGCCTTAGGAGAAAGAGAAGTCAGGCTTCAGCTATCCACGCACCTGCAGTGCTCAGCAGGGCAGGCGGCCAGCCTCCCTAAGTCTCGGGTGTCTGCCTACAAATAGGAAGATGGTTTCTTCTTGGCCTAAGGATTATTGTGAGAACCACTTTGGAACCCTGTGTGTGAAATGCCTTTGTGGTCTAGACTGTACCTTCTCCTATGTGGGGCATGACAAACATAAGTAATAGGGTGGCCCTTGGCTTCTTATAATTAATGAAGAAACTGGTCTTTCCAACATGACAGCTCATCCTAAATTAAAAATTAAAATGTAATAATTTTGAGTAATAAAGGAATGTAAAGAGTTGTGATGATGATACTAAACCTAGGATACCGGCCCTGAATATTACTGAAATGTTAAAATAAATACCTTCCTTCATTCATTGGGCACTTCTTTTGGGTGATACTGGAAAAATTAAGGCCCAGGCCCTTGGTGTGAAAGTGATGCCACAGCCCAGTGAATTGACCAGAAGAATGGGGCAAGTATTTATAACAACAAGTGCCGGAGTGTGGGTTCAGCTCAGAGGACACCTGACATAGATTGGGTGGCCTGGGACAAATTCCCTCCATAATAGATTTAATGATTGGAGTCCAAGGGTACACGTCCCAGAAGCAGAGTGAATCCCCCTTGGTTTACTCTACAAAGCTCTAGTCTGCCTTTCCTTTTTGCTCCATAATTTTGTCTTTGCATTTGTCTCTCAGATACACTTGCCAGCCCCACCTGCTTGCTGTGGTGATACTTTTCTGTAAGGCTATCAGCTCTTAGGTACAGGGACCAAAGGCGGTCGACATGATCAATGCTGCTGCTGACATCCTGCCTTGAGCTCTGAGGGCCCAATTCCACTGGGAGATCCACCCACCTCCCCGGGGAGGCACCTGGGAGTGTCTAAGTGAAAGAGTCAAGGCCAAAGAACGCCTCCACTATTGTTGGAGAGCCACTCCTCCCAGCTGCTCCCTGTGTCATTTGGGCACAGAGGATTAGGGTGTGCCTTTAGGTTGGCCTGGGGAATGCCCCATTTCCCCAAACATAGCACACAATTATAACAGAGGGAGGTCACAGGGCATGATCTTGTGAGTGAATAGTGCTGTTTCTGGAGAATAGGAAGCTAATGATTTATGTTGTTTCCCTCTAACCCCTGACTTTCACAAAGCCCCATTACTCAGGCCTAGAACAAAAAAGGTCTGAGTAAGCTGGGGCCTCTTGCACACACAAGCCATGACATGACGAGATGTTCTGTAGAAAGGTCCCTGCCTCCACTCCTGTGCTTCATGGAAACTCCTACTCGCCCCATGAGGCCCCACTCAAACATCCCCCTTGCCTGAAGTCTGCCTAAGCAGAGCTCACTGAGTTACTGCACCGAGCCCCACACTGCCCGAGACCAGCTACAAAGGAGCTGGGCGTATCTGATGCCACAAGAAGCAGAGTTCTTACAGCAGAGAAGAAAACGGGAAGGGAGGCTAGGCAGGCAATAAACAGTGCCAGTGCCGAAATAATGCACTCTATGCACTCCACCCATCACCATACCCTTTGGGTGATCATATTTTAACATATAAAGGTTGGAGAATTTTATATATGTTGTTCAATCTAAACTTTCCCATACTCATAGAGCCACAGTGGACAGATGTTTCCTTCACCTTCTAATAGCAGCCATCAAAAATCTGCAGAACATACGATGAGAAAAACCAGCAGGGCCCACTGGAGCCTCATAACATTCCTATGGGATAAGCATCATTATTCCCACTTTCTAGATGATGAAACTGAGGCATCCAGTGATCAAGTGAGTTGTACAAGTTTACCTAGCCAGGAAATGGCAGAGGCTGGGATTAGAACCCAAGGCACACAACTCCAAATCTAGATCTCTTTCCATTAAAACTAGGTAGGTAAAGAAACTAAGAAAAAGAGATAGGTAGATTATACTGAACTTATAAACAGAAAGAACTGCAAAAAGGAGAGAAAGCAAAAGAAGAGATCCTCTTCTGTTATGGACAGGTCTAAGCAAAGAGCTGGCATCAGAGGCCCCATCCGTTTAAGGTCTGCTGCACACTGCAGAGAGGATACAGCCTTTGGCCTCCCCAAGTGTCTAGTCTCCCCAGGCATCCAGACTTCTGGCCATCTATTGCCCTGAACATGCGGGTCTCTCTCAGGCTGCCATGCCTTGTGCATGCCATTCTCTCCCTGAGGAATGTCTTTCTTACCTTCCCTTCCTGGAAAAATCTTGCTCAACTTTCTAAACCCAGTTGTGTGGCCCATCTCAGGCACAGCCTGCTCAGATCCTCCAGGGATCCCTCATTCAGAATCTGCTGTCCCTAAAAGGATCAAACAGGAAAGTCCTCACAGCATGAGGAAACCACTGTCTTCTCAAGCCAACTTGACTTCCCTTCCAACTCAAAGCAAGGAGAGCAAAACACAACCATGCAATGATGGAGAAATATGTAAACTGATCCACAACCCATAGTAAGTAATTCTTACAAAAGATAAGCTAGTGAAAAGAAGGGAGGGGGTCTGCATGCTTTTGTCACTCAAAAGCACCCCAGACAGTATTATATGGTCTCGATTCTGTCAGTAAAGTGCAATTATTCCAGCTCCATTTGTCAGTTGGAAATTAACACTCTAACACTCTGATGTCTGAATCAACACTCATATCTGAAGGACATATGCTGGTCTAGAAAAACAGACCCCAAAAGGGCTTCTCAGAGCTCGTGTAGCATCCCCGTCCCCGCTCAGGTAGCCAACACAGACCCTAGGTGACAATGGCCTCTGGTTACTGGAGAGGAGGCTCTATTGTGGAGCATGGCTCCCCATGACCCCGTATCACCCAACCCCACCCCACTGCTTCCACGTTTACGAAGGCATTTCAAGGATTAATTTCCTCTTCTTGCTAGGGCTAGCAGCACAACATAATGAGAGGAAGGATGGCCTATGGTATCAAAATTCCACAGGATTCAAAACCCAACACAACCATTTTCTTACAGACCTTAGGCTACTAACACAATCTCTTGGAGGCCCAGTTTCCTCATCCCTGAAACTGTGACAGAGATTAATACTGATATCACAAGGTGGTTCTGGGGTCAGATGACAAAACGCACAGGAAGCATACGTGCTTGGCACACAGTAGCCCTCCATACATGGCAGTTATTAATAGTGATCTACTTTTTTAAAGATTTTATTTATTTATTTTTAGAGAGCAGGGAAGGGAAGGAGAAAGAGAAGGAGAGAAACAGCAATGTGTGCCCCCAACTAGGGATGTGGCCTGCAACCCAGGCATGTGCCCTGACTGGGAATTGGACTGGCGACCCCTTGGTTCACAGGCCAGTACTCAATTCACTGAGCCACACCAGCCAGGGCAGCGATCTATTTTTGTTGTTACTTCCTTGATACAATCTATGGAATGTATTTTTCTATCTTAGAAATTCAAGTATTTGTAAGCTTTTACATCACTACTGTGAAAGATAACAGTTCCTTAGCATGAGAATGAGATTGCTAAGTTCTAGAGACACTGACTAGAGGATGCACTTGGACCTCAAAACCTTGGGTCACTCCTCCATGACATTTCTGCCCCAGCAGTAACTTCCACCCCACCCTGTCGCCCCTCCCTCCCACTCCTTTGCCCCTGAAAGTTCTATATTGTTATCTTTGTGCCCATAAACTGCAAATGTCCTTTTCTATGACCACTTCCCCTACCAGAATATCAGCTACTGGAGGCCAAGGCATGTGTCCTTACTCTTTCTGTAGCTCAGAGTCTGGCCCAGAACAGATTTTGCTGTGCATGGAATGGACAAATGACTTTGGCAGGGAATCAATAAAGGCATCATTGACTGATTCCATAAATGACAGTGGCTGCTAGGATCAGAATGGAAAATTTTAGTCCCTTTTCTAAGTACTTTAACACACTCATTATCTCCACAGTGTCCTATTCTCTCTTCTTCTTCCTACTCCTGTTTTTAGCCTTTACCTCCCCATCTACCTCCTACCCTCAAAGCCCCAAACTGGAAGGACAGCGAGGGCAATGAGAATCATATGGGTTGTTAGCAGCATTCACCAGCCCAAATCCAGAGAGCACCCCTCTGAAGAGTTCAGTAAGAACCAAACCAAAGCTAGAATGTCCATGAAGCACCTTAGGTTTATAAATAAGGAACAAGGGAACCTGGGATTAAGTCACAAGAGGGATTCAAGATCCAATCAGAGAAAGGAGTGGGCCAGCCCAGGTGGCTGCCTGGGACACCAACTGTAGAGTCAGAATGACAAATCTCAGAGCTATAACACTACAGAAGTTCCTTCCTTGGTCATGGGACATGTCTAATTCAGGTCAGCAGAGGGCTCAACTCCATCTAGTCATTCAGGGATCCAGCCTGGCAGTGGAACAAGCCACCATGTTGTGACACTTCTATCTTAACACATGGCTTCAGGGCTCAGCACTGCCAGGGAAGAGAGGGAGCAGGGGACTCGCCCTTGATTTTAAACCCCTTGGCCAGAAATAGCGCGTATCACTTCCACTCAGTGCCCATTAGCCAGAACAGCCCACGACCCATCTAACTGCAAGAAGACTGGAAGGTGAGGTCCTCCTAGATGCTCATGGAGGAAAGAGGAGAATAGAATACACCCGGAAGTCTCCATGACAATTTTTTAAACATCACAGGAGTAAGTCAAAACACAGGGGCAGTTACCTCAGGTTTCTACTTACATAACTGACACAAGTGCATTCAGTTCCACCTTTGAGTAGAAATTTTACAGCCACTGCTCACTGGCGTCACCCCTCCTCTGCTGGCTCGTTTCACTGTGGAGGTTGCTCAGCAGAACAATGGCCAGGCCACCTAGCCTGAGACCAGCCAGCTGACTGCTTGTGGAAGCCAGAGCAAATCTGCAAGCAAATCGTACCTGGGGTCATGCCATTTACTGGCAACAAGTACTTTTGTATGATACTTAAATTTTAATCCCTTTAATAGTCTTCCCAAGAAGCTGTATGGTTTAAAAATCACACCAAAAGCTGAAGAGAGAGTGAGAATGAGAAACAAAAGAGTGGGAAACAGGAAAAGCAATTTTTTTAACTTTTGAATAATACTGTGTAACTATATTCTTGGAACTTATCCTTACCCTTCTGAGTGTGAGCAACTTCCACCATGAGTGATGGAAAACTGCGAACTGGACAGCTATGCCAAATACAGGAAAATGTTATATTAACATGTAATTTATTCCTTATTTGAAATTTAAACAAAAAGAGAAAGGAATTCAATTTAATAGAAAGTCAGTTTCTCTCTTCTCCCACTAAAATAAATGGTGAGCAAATATATTTTAAACATTGATATGAGTAAGTGCCAAACTCACTGCCTTGAGGCACCACCCATGTCTTGGCCCAGGCCTGGGCACAACATAGCTTGGACAGAACCAGAGCCAACTCTATTTATATAGGTAAAATGAGGCATCTCAATGTAGACAAAGACATTGAACTTAGATACAATAGTACGTGAGTGGCATGGCAAGTTACTAGTCAATTTGGATTACCTCTTTAAATCAGCAAATGGTAATAAAAATGTTCATCTTGAAGATAATTTATTTGGTGAAATAAATAAGTTACCATAAACATAGTGTCTAGCGTAAGCCCGCTTTGTCAATAACAGGTCTCCAATACCTAGTCTAAGTTGATTAATGACTGTTGTATCAAACAGGAGACTTGAACTTGAGCTAAGGAACATCAACATGAAGTGGGTCAACTCAACAAAATGTGTCCTTTCTCCAAAACAGGGATGATAATACATGCTTCGGCCATCCCAACAGAGCTGTAGAAATGACAGAGGTACAGTATAAGAGAGACCTTTGAACTCTTAGAGAAGAGATACTAGAGAAAACCAAACTATTATTACCTGCCTCTGTTGAGTAACACTGGGGGAATTTTCCCCACCAGGAAATAACTCTCCATTCTTCAGAAAGCACATCGCCATATCAAGCAAACGCTACAGTGCTGACCTATTTGCCAGTGTCAGAATCTTGGCAATGCTTTTAGTTAACTGGGTTCATTATGCTTAAGGACACAGCATCAGGTCAACAGGAAAATACCAAGAGGGCCTCCTGCCTTGTGCATGTTGGAGTGACTGAACGGGTTTGGGGTGCTGACTCATCAGCAGCAACAGAGAATTAAACCAAACCTTCCTGTTTAGTTTGCGTGCTATTTTGATAGTCCTGAGATTTCCCATTTTCTGTCCCACCATCCAATGGTAGAGCCTTTCCTCCTGGAGAACACGAATCTGAGGCCACTTTTCTTGACGATCCGGCCAACAAGCACTCCAATAGCTGCCTTTTTATGGCCAACAAATGAGATTTCATGCAAATAAAAACCAGCATTTTCACTTTCACAATGGGAGAGAAACATCCCAGGAAACTTGGGTTTGCACTGACTTAGAGTCCACTTTGGCCAAGGGGGTAACACATGTTTTCATAGTTGCTCGGTAGCGAACCCTCTTGCACCAGCCCACAGCCTGCAAGGCAGCTTATAAAAACCTGCGTAGAAACCTTGTCAAGAAAACAAACCTTATTTTTCTGGGTCCAGTCCCTCCTGAAAACACCATGCCAGAATGCCAGAGCCTTGCTGGAATTTTGAAAGTGGTCACAACACTGGGAAAAACACAAGTCCCTGCCTTCAAAGGAACTGCAGTCTTTGAGCACACACTGTTTCATTAAGCCTCATGACATGTCTATAAGAAAGTCAAAATCAGTCATTATTTTTTACCCATTCTGCAGATTTTATGGGCTCCAACACTTGCCTGGGGTGACAGGACATGTTTGTAGCAGAGCTCAACCTCCAGGACTGGCCAGACTCCTGGGAAATTACTGCTTTCCAGTAGGTTCTGGTGTCATCATATGGTCATTCACTCATTCACATGCTGGGCAAACATTCATTGACTGCTGACTCCATGCCAGGCACTGAGCTGTGTGCCAGGATGGGAACTGATTAAGGAAAGGTCCTGCCCCAGGGAAATGTACAGTCTAGGAAGGGGTGTCTTAGAAGTACATAGACAATTACAAGAAGGTCCAAGGACCACAGACAGCATAACTGAGTGGTTAAGAGCATGGCATGTATGAGAGATCTGGGTTCAAATTTCTGCTCAGCCCCACATTTGCCATTTTCCATAGCACTTCTCTCCTTCTAACATACTATATAATTTACCTGTTTATTGTTTAAACAGGTAACACATACACACAACACTAAAATCTGAATTCTATGAGTACAAGGACTTTGTTGTTTTTTGGCTGTTTGTTCAGGGATGTGTCTGCAGGGCCTAACAGAGTGCCTGGCATGTAATACGTGCTGAATAAACATCTGTTGAACAAATGAATTCACTACATGTCCCTGGGAAACTTACTCACCCTCTTGGAGCCTCAGTTTCCTCATCTATAATATATGGGTTGTCAAGAGAATTGGATGAGATAACATATACAAGGGCTCAGCACAGAGCTCGGACCATAATAAACAAAGTGGCCGTGACTGTTAAATATTGATGATAGTGTGGTCTCTAGTGCTAAGGGAGCAGTAATAAGCGTTCACAATCTCTTGGGGATGTCAGGGAAGCCTGTGATGCCGATTCCTGAAGAATGAGTGGTAGAATGTCCCTGGAACAAAAACCCAAGTCAGCAAGAAAGACGAGGCCAAGTCTGAGAAGCCTTTGCTGGAAGCTACCCTGGAGCCCTGAGGGTTCTAAAACACCATCCTCCATTTCTGTTCACAGCCCTTTGGCCCCGTGCCCCAAGACTTCTGCATGCCAGGGGTACCTTCTCCAGGATCGCTCTTGGGGCCAGCATGGAGCAGAAGTCCCCTAGAGCCTCCCCATGGTGGCCCTGCCACAGGCTGGATTCGGTGCGTTTGGTACAAATGCACCAAGATGAGGGTGGCTGTGTAGTGACTGAAGCAAGTAAAACAAGAGGCTTCCCGAGGGATGACGCACCTCTGATTCAGTCTGCCCTGACAAAGCTGGAGATTAAGTTTCCTTGCCTAAAGCTGCAAAGAGAAACACGACACCCTTTACTGGCTAGAGTGGAACACGCTTTATTAACCCGGCTTTAATTATATTCCATTTTGCGATTCAATAGTTTCGATTGCAACACCACATGAAACCAGGGTGAGTTGCACCTCGTGGGACTCTGGCCACAAACGAGATCAGAAAAGTGCCTCCGAGGCAGTGACCTGCTTCTGCCAGCCAGCCAGCCAGCCAGCAGGGAGCAGCGGGGAGCCCATGCTCAGCTCCAGGGGAGCCCCAGCAGTGGCCAAATCAGGGCAGGGCTAAGACAGCAGTCAGTTGGGTAGTGTGAATCGATCTCTATTTATGAAAGAAATGATGTCTCACTGTGAAAAGTAAGAAGGAAAGGTGGCAGGATTCACACACAGCCTAAACTGGCCAGGGAAATAGTAAACACAGCAAACCCACACAGATTAACTTCTTCTTCTTCCGATCATCACAATCCATCCCTTCTTCTCAGTCCCAGTCCTGGAAAGAGGCAGAAATGACCTTTTCCTTTTTAGTAAACAGAGTAGAATCAGCCTTACCTGAGGCAAGGGAGCTAATCTTGCACTATTTTATTTTTAAGTCACATTTTCTCCAAATATTTTGTCTGCCATCCTGCACCTTTCAAATAAGGTTCCTGAGGCAGCTGATGGACCCAAGGACTGAGTGTCTCCATTGTAATACTAATAACTGCCAATTGTTGAGCATTTACTAGATACTAGGCATTACGTTAAGGGTTTTACATGAATTATCTCATTAAATCTTCACAATAGCTTTATGAGGTAGACATATGCATTTTCATTTTTCTAGTTCCCACAATCAGAAAAGAGCACAGGTGCAGCTCACACCCAAGCGTAGATGAAGCCCAAGCCAGCACCATTACCCTATCTCCAGCTAGCTTGCAAGATATGAGAAGACAAGGGGCATGCCTGGTCACCTGGGTCCCCCAGTGCCCAGCAGAAGCCCCAATGCATGGTAGGCCTCAGTGATGTTTGGTTAATTAATTGATTACTTAACTGGATAATTTTAAAGAATCTTAGACTGAAAACAAAGGGAGATAGCAGGAAGCCAGCTCTTAAAGTAATAAGCCACACGGATTTGAAACCGTCACTTGCTCCTGAGCCTTGGCCTTCTCACTTGAACAATGAAGAAGTTGGACTAGATGACCTCTGATGCTATCGGATTCAGGGTCTTGTCCTGAGTTTGCCTCACCAGCCAGCATCCAAAGCCTGCATTGGAATCCTATCTGCCTCTCCATATCCCACCCCAAACTCAAATCCACACTCACAGAAATGGGCCCTTAGCCTGACAGCACCTTGGCCCTGGTGAGTCATTCATCAGGCTAGGCAGGTATGTAGGCGTGCACATGACTTAAGGCTAAAATCACAAGGCTGGTGACTATCTATCTGAGGGAAGAACAGTTAGCACAACCAGGGACCAGGGTTCTCTTTATTCTCTCAAACGGAAAGGATGAGTCTTTGTCAGCCCAAGGGGGACCCTCCCCTCAATCAGGAAGGCATACAAATGTCAAAAGAACCTTTCTGAATGTAAGTGAATTATTTGAAATTAAAGAATTATCCTTTAATCATGGTCACTAATACATTCAGCGTTTAGCCTGTAGCAAGTACAAGATGAGGCAAAGAAACTGGAAAGAGGAAAAAATGAATTATTCTTACCTCAAGAGCCCACAATCTTGTGACATTCAACTATCATACATTCGAAAAGCAGTACTAATTCTGGCAAGGTACTAGAATAGGAGGAAGGGTGGCTAGAAACTGGGGCTGGTTTCTCAAAGGACATGACACCCGATTTAAATGTTGATAAGGGAATGGGCTTTGACAGGTGGAAGTGAAGGAAGAATTATTTTACCAAAGGCAAATGATCAGTAAGTGTTAGTTGTCTCGCCATGACATGCCCATATTACACACACGTATGCCTTATCCATATTCAGAATGGCCCTTTGCACACACCTGTACCCACTCAACAGGCTCCTGTGGGCTCAATCCCAGGAGTGCTCACTAGCCATTAGGACAACCGGTCACATGTCTCAGAATGGCAAGATTGAAACACATGTCTCTGTTAAGTACAATTTAAACCATATGCTTCTGCCTTCTTTCTGCCTAGTTCATCAAAATTGTCTTTCACATGTGAGCTTGGATAGCCAGAAGTCTTCCAAGATCTTTTTTTTTCCTTTTGATCTGTAGGAAGTTGTCTTTTCCAAAGGGAAACACATTGAAATCGCAAAAGATTTCAGGCTGCTCTTGGAAGGAATTAGATGTGGTTAGGTTCACATGCACAGTCTGAATAGGTAGAGATTCTTCCAAGTTGGGTTTATTGGTTCTGCATGGCCCCACGGGGCTCTGTGTTTTCCTCTATTTTAATAATTTCCATAAAACTTAATGTGAATATATAATTTCACAATAGAATATAGGGCCCTGGTGCAAAGGTCAGCAAACTAAAGCCTGGGGGCCAAAGCTGGCTGGCCACCTATCTAGGTATTGCCCTCAAGTTATGACAGGCTTTACATTTTTAAATAGTTGAAAAAATGAACAAAATAATACTTTTTTATGATATGTAAGAACAAGTGCAAAACTCAAAGTTCAATGCTCCTAAAGTTTTAATAGAACACAGCCCTGCTCACTTACTTACATTTGTCTGTGGCCACTTTCCCACCACAACAGCAGAGGTGAGTAGCTGTGACAGAGACTACATGACCTGCAAAGCCTAAAATATTTACTACCTGACCCTTTACAGAAAATGTTTGCCAAAATCTGCTGTAAGCTAACAAGATGTTCTCACTGAACTGGACACTAAGAGTTTTTTTTTTTTAAAGGTCTTGATATTGAAAAGAACAAAATCATCTTAAAGTTCTCAGTAGTTTCTATCTTCTGGGAGCTAAAGGATTGAATTTACCTTTGGGTCACACTACACTTGGTCTTTTGTTCTTGAAAAATGAATCCCATGAGCCCTTTAATTACCCAGATGCAAAGCACTATACCCTGACATTATATTTGAGAAAAAATGAAGTCACCATTAATCTGAAGGTAAATGTTTATACTAAGAAATAAAGAATTCTCTCTGGTATATAAGTTAGATGTTTGTTTTAGCATAGCTATGTCTCTGAAAATATTGTAGCTTCTCTGGAGAAAGTATTTCTTCAGTTTTCATCTTCCTTATGATTGTATATTATTGCTTATTCTTGGGGAAGAGTGTGTGTGTGTTTTCCTGGAAATTTTACACATGAGATTAAAAATACAGACAAAAACACTTTAGGAAACATAGGGAAGACTCTATCTTTTACTTCAAGCTGGAGATGAAATTAGATAGGCTATGTTAAGGTCATCTTCAACTAGACTATGATGTTATTCAAGAACACAGGCTTTGTAAAATGATGATGAAATATTGCATTCAGATGTGATGGTCTTTCGGGGACCATGGGCCCAGAGACAGAGTTTCCCTGAGAAGAATGGATGTCCTGCTGTACATCATCCTCAAGAGAAGGACAACATATGAGGACCAAGGAGGTAAGAGTGGTCAGTGAAAAAGGGACAGGGGAACTCATCTCCTTTCTCACTCTGAGCCTCCATAAGATGAGGTCTACACTCTAGTGAAGGATGTACATTGCAGGCCAGAGAGGCTCCCACAGAGAAAGGAAAGTGGTCTCTTTGAGAAAGATAGAATGAGAAATGACCATTCAGAGCCCCATGGAGGGTGAATCCTGGACCTATGGTTCTTGGAAGCAGACATAGAAAACTATAGTTTTTAAATTTCTTCTACTATAATCCTCAATATTTAATAAAGTTGAGTTCAAGCTTTACAACCTAGGCTCAAGTACGTGGTGGTAAATTAGGAGGCAAGTTTGCTCCATATTTCCATGAAATAATAAAGAGAAGAGCAGGGCCATCTCCACAGGCCGGGCAGCAGCACCGCTGAGCAGCCAAGGATGCCGTGCCCCATGGAGCAGTGACCGGCAACAACAGACGCTCCACAGTTTGGCAAAGAGGTGGTAACAAGTCCATGCTGGGGGCCTATTTATTTATACACTTAAGCCAGTATCCAAAGGAACTGAGAGAACCAACTGAGAATGCTTCATGGAAGATACATGTTGGCCATCAAAGGAGACAAAGGCTCAACCCAATCAATAGCAGCAGCTGTTAAAGGGATGTGACCTCGTTTTAAAGTCACAGGTTGAAGAGGCCTGGTTGTACTAGTTGCTTCTTCTGACAGCCTCTGCAACACTGTGAGCTCCTTGAGAGTGGGTAATCTTTCCACCACCACCCTTATAATTCCTGACTCAAAGTAGGATTTGAATACAATAAATTATCCAGCAGAAAGGTGCAGCAGGGGCAGTGGGTGGGGGTTATTCCCATGCATTCCCATTACAAAGAGCCCTCAGTCAATCAAGCTTTCTTTAACATAGGCATGGGAAGTTCTTTAGACAAATCACCTTATAGCTATCCCACTGAAAAACAGATACTTGAAAAACTAAGCCTATCCTGAGACCTTTGCTAAACAAAAGTGAGTAATTTCTAATGCATTGTGATGGTATGTAGGCATATCTCAGGCAAACATCTTAATTACCCAAGGAGTATTAAGAACAAATAAAATATTCCACAGATATGGCCTGTCTGCTTATGATTACTAAAATGATTACTTTTGAGATTTTTTTTCAGATTTGAGAGTTATATCAACACCTAATTGACACCCAACAGATTCACCTTTAAACACAATAGCTAATTCCTTTCACCTAGGTAGATGTAGATTATATACATACTGAACATGGAATCTCAGAATGCCCAAGTGGTAAAGATTACGCAGACCATCTAGCCCAATACAAAGCTCACGTTCTGCGGCTCCCCTTTCCCATGCCTGTGGCAGATATCAGTCAGCTATCTTTCCTGCTGAACATGACTGTGACTTCATAATCCCTATCAGCAGAGCCTCTGAGTCATACGGTTCAGGCAGTACAGCACCCAAGGGGGCCAAAACCTGGTTCTGGGAAGATAAAAAAAATTAAGACATTAAAATTGTTTGTGGCCTTCCAAAAGGTCATAGCATATAAGCAGATATACAATTCATCAGTGGCTTTAAAATTACATGGGCAATGGAGTAGCTAGGGAAAAAGGTCTGAAAAGACTCCTTATGAGGTTAAGAACCCCCACTTTGGACAATCACCATCAGCCCCCTGAAGTCAGCACACAAAAGGAAAACTATCTGTCATCCTGGATCGCCCAAGCACCCATTTCACTGATGAGGAAGGTGAATCTCAGACAGGCGAAGTGAATTATCCCAGACAACGTACACAGGAATTGACCAAGCCAAGTCTTAAATTCTGACTTTCAACTAAGTGCCCAGTTCACTTGATAATGTATCATGCTATCATTACCAAAAGAGAGCTCACTTTCCAATCTATTTGGTTAAAATTACATTTATTTATAAAGTAGACAGAAAGGACTAGTACAAAATATTAAAGGGAAACTATATTCATTCACAGAATAGATGGTGTAGGGGAAACACCACCACTAATGCAGAATATCTGTGACCCTTTACTGAGCACCTACTGTGATCATGGACCTTGCCATGTCTCAGGTGTCCTGTGAAAGTAGGCTAGATGATTTTGAAGATGTCCTTGTTCTGTCATACTGTGTGGATCACCACCTTATGTGTACATCAGTGAGTTGAGGGAATTGCAAACAAACACACACATACACACACACACACAAAAAAAAAAAAAAAAAAATCAGTCCCTAATTACTCAGGTTACTCAAAATTAAAAGTAGGATAAACTCCTCACTGATTGCTTGGTTATGGAATGGATGCTGCTGTTTTTTTCCTAAGTCACACTTGTAACAGCCCATATGAACTAGACCACTCTCACAAAGCAGACCTACGATAGTAAAACTCCCAGGACAACTCTGCCAAGGCCAAAGCCACAGACTCTCCATTCAGAGCATCATCCATTCCAGCCAGAGGACGGGCTGCCAAAACTCTTTGCATTGACAAGGAGAGCTAGTGAATAGAGTTTGCATGGAATAACTGAAGCCAATATTGGCACCCCAAGGAGATATCTATATTGACATACATCTCACTCTCTCCTCACTGTTACCAGAGCAACCTCTTTAAAATGCACGTCTATTCATATCATTCCCCTGCTTACTACATATTCCGGATGGCTCCCTACTGTCTACAGGACCAGTCCAAAACTCTTGGGCAAGGCACACAGAGATGTTCTCAGACTGCCTTGGGGCTACCCCTCCAACCTCCTTTTCTGACAGCTCCCATCCCATCTCTCTCCCTTTTGGCTCTATACTTTAGCCAAACCAAAACACTATTTGCTCCTCAAGACAACCATTGACTTTTCCTACCATTGTTTCTTTGTAGAAGTTGTATTCCTTTGGGAGATCTGTAGCTGATAAACCCTTATCCTTCAATATCCAGCTCAGATATCACTACATATCTGGACCCCTCCACCCTTAGGCAAGGCTGATGATATATACCTCATACTGGAGAACTCAACAATTCATACAATTGCTGATTTTAATAATATCACAGACTTCCTTCAGGGATGAGATTGTGCCTTATCCTTGCATGGTCTTCACAGAGGAGGTGTTTGTTCATTAGCTGTTAATGAGTGAAGAGGTCAAGTTATGGAACTGATCTAGCAGAACTACTGATATCCATGTAGTCTACCAGAACTACTCAATGGTCAGTCAATATTTAGTCCTTAATTATGTAACTGTGGTCTTCTGTAGGATTTCACTCAGGGTGGGAAATGACTTGAGAATTTTTAAACAATGTATGAGAGAATTTTACATGGACACCATATTAAATAACACTGATTTGCATGCTGGAAAAGTTATTCCTTCCCCAACTCTGTTTCAGTCCTTCTGATGATATAAAAGAGAGAGTCTCAGTGTGATGCTGCATGACTTCAACACCTCTCTAAAACCATGCTAAAACTTCCCTTTTTAACAGAGAGAGAACAGGTCTCGGGCAACAGAGATTTCAGTGGGAATCAATGCTTAGCTTCTCTACACTCTAAAGACACTGTTCTATCCTCCTTGTTTTTGTTTTCATGGTTGCTTTCCAGTCACAGAAACTGATGTTGGTTTCTACTTACTGTAACAGTGTGAAGTTTTCTTGTGAAAAATTTGATTTTATTTAAGTTTAAAAGTGAGTTGGTTTGAAGAAAAATAGGCAGGACATGTTATAGGTATGTGTGAGTACTGCAGAAATAGGGGATGGCATCCAAATGTCTAGCTGGAGTGGATTAAGACTTAGAAGGTAAAACATCTGAGGAGCTCACAAGTCTTCTAATTTGGGGTAAGTTATTGATTCTTGAGAATTCTTCAATGAATTAACAAAATATAGGTAATAACTGCAACTTTTTCTACTCAATTCTGTAAAAAAAAAAATCAAATGAAATAATGTATGTGGAAATGCTTTGGACATGTGTAGAAAGCAAGACTATGACCACTAAAACAACCAGTCTCAGCCCCCAGCCCTGACTGGGCAGCTCAGTTGGTTGAAGCATCATCCGTATACCAAAATGTTGTGGGTTCAATGCCCAGTCAGGGCACATACCTAGGTTGCGGGTTCGATCCCAGTCAGGTGGTATACCAGAGGCAACCAATCGATGCTTCTCTCTCACATTGATGTCTGTCTGTCTCTTTCTCTCCCTTCTTCTTTCTCTAAAATCAATAAACATATCCTCAGGTTAGGATATATTTTTTTAATTTTTAAAAACCACCAGCCTCCGCATAGTACATCATTCCTTCCCACCTTGCTTCACCCAGTGTGGTTGAAATGGAACTTTACTGAATTCTAGTCCAAGACAGCCATTTGTGTGCATGGATCTAATCCACCTCATTTCCAAATTCCTGTTAAAATGACTGAGGACATTTTAAAAATAAGCAAATATCTCAGAAATGGTGTCACTAATTGATCAAAATACATGAAGAATTCCTGCCAGATGTAGGGCACATATGGCCATTTGAGGAAATTGCTGATCAGCCCACCACCCAAGACAAGTCAAAGAAAAGAACATGGGGCTGTAACAGCACTCCCAAGTCAGCCCCTATAATCTGGACAACAGGGGCAGGGGTCCCCATTAGGTTGGTGATGTGGAGTAGAGGGGAGTGCCAATCTTGAACCCACAAATGACTTCTGGGAACTTCAATAGTCCAGGCAATCGAGACAGGGCTGAGGTTTGGGGGTTGGGGGAGTCAGGGTCTGTTGGGAGTTACCAGAGTTACTTCTGTTCTCCAGCCACACACAAAGAATTATTTGTTTAGTGTTTTGTCTTTTCTAAGTAACTGAACCTTAAATTTAACAAAATAAAATATATAAATCTAACCTTTCTTCCTTACACCTTTTCCTAAAAACTTCAACCAGGAACCCACAGAACCTATAAGATCTACACCCACCTCAACCCCATGTCCTAGAGAAGCTTGGCAAGACTTTAGAGTTCATGGCGAGTTTAACAGGAGACACCAGTGGAATTGGTGTGCCCAAAAACCCAATGACATCTGAAGCCCTGATACTAGAGGCAGAGTGTTAAGAAGATGGGAGGTACATGGGTTTGCTCTGCTTTGCCTAGATCAGGCTTCACTGCGGGTCATTTACTCTGCCAAATTCCAAAGCCATGCATACAAAAGAGGTTGATCTTAACTATGTGTCTGCAATCCCTCCCATCCACCTCACCCTTCCCCAGCCCCGATAACAAAGAACTGAGCCTAAGATGGAAGAGAAGAGGAAAAATTAAAAGACCCTGACTGGGCTGACCTGGGGAACTACATCAGATTTTTGGTAGAGGAAGATGAAAGACAAAAGGAGAAGCAGAGAGAAATAGAGAAAAAGGGAAAATGTGAATTTCATGTTTTGATGTGAGTCAAGAAATGAACCCTTTGCGGTTTTCAAATAACTTCATTAAAGATCTCAATTTCTTCTCAATCACTTTTGGTCGTTGACAAGGGCTTCCTTGAGTGCGACATGAGCCGTCCTGCTTTATCTGGGTAACAGACACTTCAAAGGGGCAAACTGAAGGGTGTTCCCCCCAAAAATGGCTCAACTGACGAAAGTCCCGCAGTGGTGTTGCAGGAAGGCAAGTTAAAGAAATGGCTCTTCAGCTGAAAGAGCACAGCCTCAGGGGTAGGGGCTGGAGGGACTTATTTGTTATATATATATAAGGCCATGAAAGGTGGAATTGAAACAATCTGTAGGAACTACAGCCGAGACAAAAATCTGCTCAATATTAGGAGAAATTTCTTTCTTAACTAATAGTGCTGTGTAAAGAATGGACTTTGTAGACTTGAAAGAGGAGGAGAGAGGGCTGGGGGGTGGGTCCGCCAAAGAAAGTGTCCAAACTGAGTTTGCAAAACCACTTCGTGGGGACAATTCAAGCAAAAGGGAGCCAGGGCATGGATCTTGGTTTAATGACATTCCTAACAGATACAAAATGGGGGTAAGGGGATGGGGGGAGCCCAAAGCTTTAAGGCCAATAGATACCCAACACCAACCTTCAACTCCAAGGACATTTTTCCAAATAGAGTCCTCAGCCCCTGCCTTCACCTTCTCTGACGTTCTCTTTTGTTAAATCAAAGATTTCCTCTCTGTTCTCTCAAAAGAAAAATAAGCAAACAGCCACCATCCCCTGGCTTGTCTTTTCAACCCCTGTGACCGAGGGCTTGGACCCGGACATTGTTTGTGCCCGCCATAGTGACAGTTACATTGTCCACAGTCCATTCTGCCTCTGGCCTGAGAAAGACCTGAGGCTTGCCTGGTTGGTGCGAGCCACAGCTGAGAACATGTTGTCTCACCTTGGGTTAAACACAGACACAAAAAGGACAAACTCTCCTCTCTCACGTGTGTCTGCCTCAGCAATCCCATCTCAATTGGGGAGTAAGACCATGCCAAGCTGAATCTCCAGAGAAGGCTAAGGTCAGGAGTTAAGAAACAGGAGCCGAAATCTCCAGGAGACACTGCAGGCAGGAGTCTATCCATCCCTGAACTAACTCAAGCCAAGCATGACTCAGAAGACATAGCTGTGCCTGTGAACAAAGTCTGGGCCTCTGGACTACATGACTGTCACATCACACTCATGCCAGTGAGCCAGCAGGTGAGCTGCTCTGACTAGCACATCAGATTGCTTTCTGGCCAGAATTTCTGCAGAGTCCGCTCCTCACAGGGAAGGCAAGGAATCTGAGTAAGACTCTAGCAGCAACCGCAATGAATCAACAGGCTGAGTAAATAGGCACACGGGCACCCACTATACCTTTGGCCCTGCGTGGGCTTGGGAGACTCACAGATGGAGGGGAGATGGCTTCTGCCCTACAGAAGCTCACAGTACATTGGGAAAAACAGATACATAACCTCCAGTGATAAAGCAATGTGATGATCCCATCACGGGGCTGGGTGTATCGCAGGAGCACAGAGAATAGTAAATGATTCGTGAGGCATTCTTACGGACGTTAACGTCATCTGAGCTTGACTTCACAGGTTGATCAAAAAGGAAATGGGATGCCAGTCAGAGGAAAAAACATGAGCAAAGACAGGAGGCAAGACATTCAATGAAGTTATTTGGGGGTAATAAAGGATTTAAGGCTCACTTATAGAATTAAAGAAAAACAAAATATCTATAGGTGATAATCCCAAAATTAAAAGTGTTTCAGGAGGTAGACCAAATGCCTTCCACTGATGTAACACTGGTGAAAACTGACTGGCCTGAAGAAGATATAAATTTAGTTTTGGAGAAAATCGTACACAGCTATTCATGCCGCATATAAATACACAAGGGAAGTGAATATGAAAGAGAAAAAAAGACTTCTTCTCTGGGTTAGGGAGTATTTTTTAAAGCGTTCGCCAGACAGAAACTTCCACTGTGGATACGGAACAGTAAAAATGGTGGAGTTGAAGGGGAGTGGGTCAGAAAATGCCAGGAAAGTAGACAGGTCAGGCTGTTACATAGAAACATGACTTCTTTTGCTCTCTATAGGAACACTGAATAAATGCATAAGAGATAAATATCCATCAAAATTCAGCTGCCTCACTTCTCCTTTGACCACATTTTGGACAAAGATGTTTGACAAGACGAAGCAGCTTGTGCTTTAGGCCAACAGGCCCGCTGGCTTCTGTCCAGGATAAACACCATCAGTAAAGCTATCCCTTCCCACTCTCCCGGGAGACTGCTGGATGGGCTACCAGCATTCCCTAACCCTTTTCTCCTCATGGAGCTTAGAAAGAAAATCACATCGTGGGTCACTAAATGAGCCACCGTGGACTTGGTCACAGGAAAAACAATGAACGGAAGACCCTACCCCATGTAACACAGGCAGCGCTGCTCTTGTGTTACCACCGGCTTTACCCGAGGGGCGACTGGATGATCATACCTGTCCTTATAGTTCATTTTCAAAGGTGTCTGAGGGTGGTTACCTATCTTGGAAGATCAAAAGAAGTATTTTTAGAGTACTGAAACATGCTGTAGACCGAGAGTAAAAAATAACGGGGCTTAACTTAGAGACACTGGGTTTTTGTGTCATCTCAGGCAGGTCACTGGGCCTTTCTGGGGCTATTGCCCAGAAGATACTTCCATTTATTCCAGTTTCTTTTGAGAGATTGTGAATTTCAGGTTGACTGACAGGTTTCTTCAAACCCTGAATTCAATCTTAAGATTCAGATAAAAAAAATTATTCACTCATTTACTCAATAAATATCTTGAGCTCATATCAGGTACCAGGAATTGCTCCAGACCTTGTCTTAGATTTAATGAGTTTCCCCATTCCTTCCTCCAAAGAGAATTTGAGGCAGACTGCAATAATAATTCACTACAATAAATACCAAGTTTGAGGAAAATAAAGCGAAATCAGGCATCAAATAATCACATGTGTGATTACATAATCACATATAATCATTCAATTGATTATATAATCACATGCATTATATAAGGTCTTGTTGCATAATTACATATAATCAATTAATTGATCATATAATCACATGTGTACAATAAAGTCTTTCTTAATTACTTGCTAGAGATGGGCTACTAATATATCTCTGAGCTTCCTGGCAGCCAATGCAAATGTATTTGGGAACCACAATGTATTTCATGATTTTCTATATCTATAAAACGCAAATAGCATCAAAGCTATTTCTGATGCTCAGATCTGAATATTTAATATCAGCCTGACATAGTTAAATACCTCAAACTACAGAAACCTTAATTCAACAAACATTCACTCACACCTACTCTGTACCGGGCCCTGTGCCAGGTATTAAAATGCATAGGATGAGTAAGACCTAGTCTGTGTTCAAGTCTTTCTTCAGCATAAACTGCAGATCAGGACTCGCAGGCTATCACTGTTGATTGCTCCCCATTCCTGAATATGCCCCATCAACCCCCCCCCCCCCACAAAAGGGAGAGATTATGAAGCAACCTTCTAGAGGTCAACATAGTTTAGGGGAAATTCCAGCAGTATGTTCAAGCTGGGAATACAGAGATGGGAAGATGGGAATAAGAAGGGAAGAGGGGTTTCCCTGTGGTCCGAGATGCCCTCTCCCATCCCCAGTCACAGCTGCTCTGGAACACATAGCTGGAAAACAAGCACATGGGACTTAGGTGTTTTTAAATGCTTTGTCATCAACAACTCATCTCTTCTGCAATGAACTAAGACACTACCACTAGCAAATAAGAATAGTCAGAACAAAAAGCAGCAGCGAGGAGTCCTCTGTCCTGCCTGAAATGCTGAGTTAATGCCAGGCCAAGAGACTCCATCCCTCTCCAAAACAGCCAGATTGCTCCTGGGTACACACAGAACTTGACTGAGAGATACTGCCCTTACGAGCATAGTTCCATGAACGTTGGAGGCACCTGGCCCATCGTTCTCATTTTCCCAATGAGAAATCCCTTCAACACTCACTGAAGAAAGTGAGTCCTGGAGTGGTCACGTTTCTTAGAATCAGGCAGGGCAGATCAGGGGCTGTACTGCAGGAATACTTCGCCCACACCAGGACCCTATTCAGAATTTCAAATCTGTCCCCTTGGAGCTATGGCTTCCTGCGTATGGAGACCATGTTTTAATACCTCAGTCATTTCTGAGGCCTCAGTGGCCTGTCCCGGGCCTGGAACGTCCTGACAGAGCTCACACTGTGCTGCTTTGATTGGGTTCTCAAAACCCAGGGCCAGACGGCCTCCATCCAGCATAGATAATCGACACTGGAAGCACACTGGAATTTCTGGGGAGCTTTAACCAAAAAAATCAAAGCCTGGGCCCGCACCCCAGATCAAGCGCAATGAGAATGCCAGATAATTCTAATGTGCAAGTTGGGCTCAGAGCCGCTGATCGAGCTTCTCACAGAACCGAGGCATGGCCATCCTGCCTCGGGCGGGAGCCCACAGTCACAGTGATCTTTGAATTCATTGTTCTTGGAAGGCGAGTTCCGATGAGTATCCCTGCCAAGGCTTTCACCAGGGCAGTCTCAAGGTATTCAAAATCCAGAGCGGCACCCTTTCCCCATGTTAATGTTCACATACTGCCATCTAGTGGCTTCTTTGCCTTTTTTCAGAGGTGTGTCCCATAAAGACGCAGCTGTGCCTCAGCTGTAGCTGAGAGATTCCATGGGGTGCCAGAATCCCACGGCGTTTTCTTATTTGGACCAATTTTACCTGTGAAGTGTCCCATGACTTCTTCTCTCAGGGTGTCTCCAAGTCCTTGATTTTATTTGGGTAGAGAGAGTCCAGGCCCAAACTGAAAAGCAAGGTGATAGCTTTGCAGGTTCAAGAATCCGCAGGGGAGCCTGGCTCAGGAGCACGCCAGTCACACGCCCTTCAAAGAAACAGCATTTCACCTCCAGGTGCTTCAGTTTGCTCATTTGGAAAACAGAAAGCATGACCCAACCTTAGCCATGGCCAGGAAAAATTTACAATTAATGAGCGAGGTCATTAATGCACAAATTTGCTGCAAATATCCAGAATTGTGAAAATAAATATATAGGCACACAAATATAGACAGATATGTTCATTGTTGTACAGGTTCCAACACCTGCGTTACATGGATAATCAACAATAACTCATTGATTAACTATCTGGGAGCTAATCCTATGGTCCTGAAGATGACAAAATTACCTTTCAAATGCCTTTTTTTATATAACATAAAATTCACACCCCACTGAATTTTAGTGAAGGCATCACTAGCACAACAGAAAGGTCACTGAAGCAGAGAGCCCTGAAATGAGACCATCAGAGGCCCCTAACCTCGTCACCTACTTAGAGAGATGGCCGGGGAAGATCTGCGGAGGACTCTACCAGGAGAATCCAGGGTGAAATCTCCATCCCAGGAGACCACATGTAAAAGTAAGTCAGGAAGCTGCTAAGAGAAAAGCCTCACAGGAGAGTTCTAACCAGGGAAGTTCTGTGTTCAGTTTCTCGCTGGGGACAGACAGGACCGACTGATGAGGGGCACCTTCAAAGAGTCCTGTGCCACTTTGAGGTCCACACAGACATTAACATATTCACTGTACAAGTCATTATTTTGAAAACAAATTTTATGGGGAAAAAAATGAGGCAAGCTAGTTAGTGACTGACTTAATTTTCTATCTTTTGCTGGTTACACTGGATTCAAAGAGCTAAGCATCTGATTAAGGTGAGTCAAAGGGAGCTCTTGGAAACAGTATTTCTGATGTTTTAGTTGGAAGAGCAGCAGGTCTGCAACTCTGGCACTTGTACCAATCACGTGGAAGCCAGTTCAAATGGACCCCAGGGCCGAGCTCCCGGCTCCAGAGCTCTAGATGGGGCCCGGAGATTTCCATCTTTAACAGACACTGTCCAGGTGCTCCACAGGCAGTGCCTTGAGAAATCCAGGTCAAGAAGTCCCTTTTCTTCCAGACTTCAGCTGTCAGAGTGACAGTGATTTTTATCCAGTGGGGTGGGGCATGAAGCACTGAGATAGGTTCGAGTTCAGAATGGGGAGGAAATTGCTGTAAACATATGAACAGGAAGTCCAGTTCAGCAAAACAGAGTAGCCAATTCTTGTGGCATCAGATAGTTGGTGGAGGTCAATATAAAAAAGACGTCACCCAGCAGGTCACAAGACACAGCCAGGCACTGGGTGTCTGACAAGCAATTTCTCTGATTCTCACTACAGGAAGAAAAGCTGCTCTTGTCTCCATTGTACCATTAAGGCAGAGTTCACCGCTGGCTGTTTCTGCAATACCATCACCAGGGGATGCAGCGGCAGTTTCCAGGGTCCCCTCAAGAGGCATCAAGGCCTTCATATGTGCTCTTTCCTGGACTGACTGGTCCCTCCCTAGTCCCTGCCCCCACCTGTCCCCCCTATCGGAGGGGCCCAGATCGAACAGCAACTCAGACATCTCTTTGCTTGCAAGACACCTAATCAGAACTAATCATTGCTGAAATTTTGAGCATTTATTTTAACAACCCATCATGGGCTGGATGTGTTGCAAAGGTATCCCATATAATACCGTGATTACACAAGCCAGGACTCATCACGTAGAACAGAGGTCAGCACAGTGTGGCCCCCAGGCCAGCCAGACAGTCACCTGTTTCTATAGAGCTTTGTTGGGATGCAGCTACACCCACTTGTTTACACATTGTCTTTGTGGCAGATTTGAGTAGTTGCAGAAACTGTATGGCCTACAAAGCTGAGTATTTACAACCTGGCTCCTTACAGAAAGTTTGCCAAACCTGGTCTAGAAAGATGAGTAACACGCCTCAGACAGTCCAGCAGGCATTTGGAAGCCTTCTTAAATAAAACATTTGAAGCCAGGCACTCTGACTCCTGAACTAATACACACACACGTTTCCATTCTTTCCACCCTTGGTGTCTTGTTTGTATCTCGTTTGAAACATTTATCATCATTTCACTCAAAATAGAGGCCATGCACTTATTCAACGAAATTTTATTGAGCTCCTACAAATGTGATAGGGTTCATGGCCTCCAACAGCTAAACACTAGAGCAATGACCTTTAAGCTTTTCAGATTATTCACCGGTGTCAGTAAAACAACTGTGGCACACGCAACCACAATATAGGTATATTATTTAATCGTGAAGGATATATGTATACCATTGTACCAACATTTCAGGCGCATTTCAAAGCATTCAAAAAATACAGATGGGAGTTCCATTCTACTCTTCCCGTACCCAGCTTTGGAAACCACTACAACAGAATATTGGTAGGATGTTATGGGAAGTCCTAAGGAGAAAAGTGAACAAGGCTTAGAGAGAAGACAGGAACTAAATGTTGGAAAGGGATATCAGAAGAAGGATATTGGACCTGATTCTTCAAAAATGAGCAGATCATCACCCAAATAAGGGGGAGGGTACATTCGATACAAGAAAGATAGCTTACCAAAGACACAGAGGTAAGAGAAAGCATGCTGTGTCCAGATAAAAGGGTATCATCATCTTTAAAAGAGGAAAATGAAGCAGGTCAACATGACTGAAGCCGGATTCTGAAGGGCCTTGTGCGTCAGGTCCACTCTGAAGATTATCCTGAACGCAAAGATGAGATATTTAAGCACAGAGTTGGCATTATTAGGTTTATGTTACAAAGATCTCTCTGGAAGCTGGGAGGAAGAAAGATGGAAGGGAAAGACCGGAAGCAGGAAGGTTAGTCCACAGCATTCAATGAACACTTACTGATTGTAGTTACATACTCAGATCTCTCAATTAAAAGTCGAGAACTCATCAAAAGCAATGGTGGCCATACTCATCTTTCTATTGTTCCTCTCTGCACCCAACATTGAACTCATACATAGAAGCTAATGACTGTCTATTGAATTATACTGAATTGGCATTTTCTCCCATTGTAAGAATGACATTTCCCAGGATATAATTTTGCTGCCTCTGGAAAACCATCATGGCCTGGGGTCTATACATGAGATGGGGAGATAAAAGGACTTGAGGAGACATGACTCTGTACTAAAGGATCACGAGCCTAATGAAAGACCAGCACCTGGGCTGACTTGGCACTTGGAGAAACTGCTGAGGACGCATGTCAGACCAGCCTGGCCAAGTCCACATCTCCAGGCCTCAGCTCGATGAATCAGTGGGTACCAGCCATGCCCCAGGCAGTGTTGGGAGGCTGGGTGCCGATGACTGCTTGGTGGTGATGTCACTGATCAGGCATATGTGTAAAGACTGCTACAGAGTGGCTCCCACCAAGGAAGCAAGGAGAAAGCCTGGCAGCTCTGGGTTGTCAGCAACAGAAACTCAAGAAGCGGCTCTTCACCCTTCACCTCTTTCTGAGTATTGTAGAGCAAACGGTAGCGAAGGGCCACAGAAAATGAGTCGCTCTAGGAGGAGAAGCCAGAGTTGAATGGAAAAGCCACCCATGTGGCTTGACCTAAGGGCCTCATTTAGGGGCATTCAGAAACCTCAGAGTTGAAAGAGCGAAAAATAATAAAACCACAGCTACATAACTCTGGATAATCTGCCTCCTGGGCCTCAAAGAAAGCT
>VMDR010005785.1:0-49206 GCA_007922815.1 Macrotus californicus | reverse complement strand
AGTAATCAAGAGTGTGGAACTGGCATAAGTATAGACATATGGATCCATGGAAAAAGATTGAGATTCCAGGAATAAACCATTCACCTATGGTCAATTGATTTTCAAAGGACGTAAAGGCCATTCAATGGGGAGAGAGTCTCTTCAACAAATTGTGGTGGGGAAACTCAATATCCACATTCAAAAGAATGAAGTTTGAACTCTGCCTCATACCCTATTTTAAAACTAACTCAAAAATGAATCAAAGACCTAAATGTAAGAACATAAAACTCTTAGGAGGATGCATAGGAGTAGATCTCCATGATGAGATTTGGTAGTGGTTTTGAAAAATGACATCAAAAGCACAAGAAAATGAGGGGGAAAAGGATAAATTGGACTTTGTCAACATGAAAAACTTATGTTCATCAAAAAATGGTATCAACAGAGTGTGATGACAACCCTCAGAATGAGACAAAATGTTTGCAAATCATATATGTGATATGATTAGGGAGTTGTATCCAGAATATATTAAAAATTCCTACAATACAATAAAAAGACAAAACCCCCAGTTTAAGAATGGGCAAAAGACTTGAATAGACATTTCTCCAAAATGTCTGCACAATTTGGTTGTCTTGAGTATTTTTCAAACCTCTGGTCTTAAGCCATTGGTCTTAACATCAAACGAGTGAGTTGAAAGCAGTGATAAACATTTCAGACAATGAAAAAGAAAAGAATAGAACAGAAAACTCTCAAAGTGCATCATAGGTAATTAAGGAAAGTATTAAATACTGTGTGTTAAACTTCTCTTTTGGTGTGTGTGTGTGTACATGTGTGCACTTGTAGGGAGCACCTGTGTACCAAGTCATGATGTAACATGTATTTCTTGGTGAGGGTTGCAGTTTAAAAAGTTCGAAGCCCACAAGCTGGCAATGCCCAGAGACTTTAGCAAAGCCTTGGAGCTGAAGGAAAGCAGACCTGATTTGGTGGGCAGAACTGTGCAGGGCGGAGGGGAATAAAGGCAGGGTGGGGGATGGGACAACTGTAATAGTGTAATCAGTAAAATATATTTTTAAAAAAAGAAAGAAAGAAAAGAAATTTTCCCATCCCCTAGCAAAGCTGGGACAGTGGCCTGCACTGGGGACTGGAACTGGGGAGGGGGACATTCTTCAACTATAAGGTGGAGAGACTCAAAGGGTGGGGCAGATAGATGCCTTAATACTTCAGGACATCAGGACTTGGAAGACTTCACCCCCCCCACACACACTAGTATCATTTAAGCACAAGCCAAGCACCTGTCTCAGGTATTTAGCTCTTTCATAGTACGCCTCCGGACTGGTTTGTGCTCCTGAACAGCACCCGCCCCCAAGTCTAGCTTTTGTAATACACCATGCAGACTCATTTCAGAACTGCTGGCTTTTCTGTTCTCCTTACCCACTCCCTTTACAGATGTCACCTGCTCCCCTGCTTCTAGCTCCTGTGGCAGTTTTGGCCCTATGCAGACTCCACCGTCTTCCCTCACGCCAGCATGAAAGAGCAGCACCCCTTCCCCTGTACACACACTTAGTCTCACCAGAGGTCTGGCCATTGTCACAGCCCTGGGCAAGGACTGCCTCCTTTGTGGAAGGGGTGTCCTGGGGATTTCCCAGCTGGGAATGTGTCCTGAGAAAAAGGCGGCAAAAGAGTTGAACGTGTTGTTGAGAATGTGGGCAATTGACAGGCCTGAACTATCATTTGGTATTGCTTAATCCAGGGTTAAGAGGGCGGGAGGTGAGGTTGCCTTCTAGTTCTTGGGACCTCATGCCCCGGCTCGCACTGCACCCTCACCGTGTCCCCTGGTTGGAGAACGACAGTTCTATGAACACAAAAGCTGTGGGGAGGGGAACTTGACAGCTGGAGAAGGATATGTTGAGACACAGTTGTTTTTAAACGTATTTTATTGATTATGCTATTACAGTTGTCCCATTTTTTCCTCCCCTTTATTCCCCTCCGCCCTGCATACCCACTCCCATCATCATTCCCCCCTTTGTTAAATAGTCCATGGGTTGTACATATGAATTCTTTGGCTTCTCCATTTCCTATACTATTGTTAACCTCCCCCTGTCTATTTTGTACAGCCCCTTCATGCTTCTTATTCCTGTACCTTGTCCCCCATTCTCCCCCTCCCCTCTGACAACCCTCCATGTGACCTCCATTTCTGTGATCCTGTTCTAGTTGCTTAGTTTGCTTTTGTTTTTGTTTTTAGGTTCAGTTGTTGATAGTTGTGAGTCTGTTGTCATTTTACTATTCATATTTTTGATCTTCTTCCTTTACTTAGATGAATCCCTTCAATATTTCATATGAGATCCAATTTTTAAGGAGTATTTATGGGTTCCAAAGGGATTCGCCAGGTTGGAGGCTTTAAATCTACTCCTTCTGACAACCTGGGTGTCACCTATGCAGAGCACACCTTTACCTCGAATTGCCTATCAGCCACAACCGCAGCCAGAGTCTGTGGGTCTGTCACTTCAGCTCCTGAGGTTTCATCTTCACCTGGAAAGTGGTTCCAATAGCATCTCTCATAGAGGGTTGTGAGGAAAAATTAACTTATATGTAGAAATCTCCTCATACAGCGCCTTAAGCAAAATAGGCATGCCGCAGATGGATCAGTTATCACAGACATCTTTGCGATGATAGCACATTTTATAATTTGGTTGAAAATTAGTAAAAACACATAAATCAAAATCACTCATAACCCAGCTATGCTTAAAAAGAAGGAACTATACAAAGATTCATAAGGCCCCACTCTCCACTTCCTGGATTAAAAATTTGCTGTGTATACTTCCTTATTTTTTTTTCTTCAAATTGAAATCGGCCTACCCACTGATCATTTTCTATCTCGCCATGCTATTTTAAAGTACAGAAATTGAATCATGCTATGTATCCATGTAATTTTTCAACTCACTTTTTCCACTTAATATGTCATGAACAGTGTATAAGTGCAGCCGTTTCTTAACTGGGTATTATCTGCCTTTGCAGTTTTTTTTCCAATCTGATGGGCAAAAAATAGCATTTCATTGCTTTATGTTGCATTTCTCTGACTCAAGTAAGGTCAGTTATCCTTTTATGTCTTGTGGAGGCTTGCATTTTCTCCCCTGTGAATTAGCTATTCAAACCATTTTTCTGTTGGGCTTTTCGTGTTTTTCTTATTGAATTGTGGAGAACTTTTTGCATAGGAGGGACATTTACCTTTGGTCTTTTGCAAATATTTCTCTCCACTCTGTCATTGCCTGCTGACTTTATTTATGGTATCTTTTACCATTTGTAAGTTTCTTTTTGGATTATTTATAAAGCCTTTCTTTTCTGGTTTTCCTAGGCACACTGTTGTGGGTGTTCTCTACCCACTTCCCAGGGACAGCTGGCAGTGAATGTCCTCATTGAGTCCTGCTCTGTCCCTCACACCACCACCTTAGGTTCTTATCTGTCAACACAGTGTAATAATGTCTGGTACTGGGAAGTATTACATTACGTCAGAAGAACACAGAGAAAGGCAAGAGTGGAAGAGCCGAGGCAGTCTGAGCAGGCAAGGAAAGAAGTGGGGTGGCCCACAGATAGAGAGAGTCAGCTAAGGCTGCCAAGGGGTGTGGGAATAAAATTTTTTATTTTAAAATTTAAAAAATTCAATAATTCAACAATCAATATGGGCGAAATTGATGGTTAATACACGGAAAAACAAACAGTGGGTCAAGGTTCACACCGTCCACCAAGAAAATTATTTCAAATGGATGAAATGACTTAAGTACAAGAAAGAAGAAGGAGGAAGAGGAAGAGGAGGAGAAGAGGGGTGGGAGTTTGCAGAGCTGAAGGGCTGAAAAAGCAGAGATGAGGAGGGAGAGGAATTCGATGACCTTGAATTGAGCATCTAAAAGTCATGCTAGCTGATATTCTGAATAGGAATTTTAAAGCTAACAGAATCTTGGAAAGGAATTTTGTTTAACTTTTTCAAAACCCATTTCATTCTTTACAAGCACCACAAAGTGGCCGCTCCCCACACCTGGGAGGCATGTAAAAACCTCCTGCCAGACCTGAAATGAAAGAAAAAAAATTGGAAAATAGGACCTCAGCTCAAAAGTATGTCTCCTCTAGAGTAAATTTTAATATATGTTCCAGGCTCCATAGATCAAATGTTTTTTGTTTTTTTTTTAAATCAAGAAAGTAAGGGTACTCTAGTTAGAGCTAGCCTGAGTTCCTTACCTCTCCATAGTTCACCTTCCTGAACAAGCAGAAACAGCCCTGCAGCCACATACACTGGAGCACCTATACCCTCAGGGAGGGAACGAATCTCTCTTCCTAAAACAGCCCTGGGGGAATGTCTTAGAGGTCTTTTGAGGTCACTGCAGCTCTGATGCCTGGAGCATTCCCTAATGGCCCTTGGCACCCATCACCTCTGATTTTGGGGCTCCACCATCAGACAGCAAAACTACCCTATACCTCCACTCTTACTTCTACAGCCTTGCTCTACAGGGTGGCTTCTGCTCACTGCTTTCTCTCTGGACATCTCCCTGTAGGCTTCTGCCTCCTCCCTAGACTCCTCTGCATGGGATGCCACTCTTTGAGACTCACAAAAGAGAGGGTCAGTTAGTTACTGGTGTGTTTTGGGGACTGTCTCATTGGCTGCTGTTTGATCTATAGCCATCTCTTGTTGGGTTTGTTGCCGGCTCCTGCTCCATGGTATCAGAGTCAAGCAGCCAGCTTTCCTCAAAAGGAGCTCCACGTGGGCCCTCAGGGCCCAGGAGTAAAATAAGCTGTTTTCCAGCAGCACACCCAACTACAAGTTTTGACATCTGGCTACCCAGTTTATAGTAGATTAGAAGCCATTGATGATAAAGGGGAAATGGAAGATGAGAAAGCATTTACGGCCATCAGCTAAACCTTCTTTTTATTTTACAGCTCCCCTTTATTACAGAGAAGCTAAGGAGGAAGCAGGCAAGTGGGGGCTCCACAGAAAATCCCATCATTGAGTAGGACGGCCAGGTCCCAGGTCTGTCTGTCACAGGCCAGGAGAGGATCAGCGTCCTGTCCCCTTTGGTCCCTCCTACAGGCCCAGGTTCTTGCTACTTGGGGCTGAGGTAAGACATGGCCTTTCCTGTCTCCCCCAGGGACTCTCTAGCAGAGTGTCCACGCTGTGCTCAGAGGCGATGTAAACTTGTCAGGCAGGTCACTGTGAAACCGACTCCTCCCAGCTTGGTGCAAGCAGCAATAGCGCAGCTTTCACAGGTCATGTCCATGAAGAGCCAGTGATTCTTCAAAATCCTGGTTCCTGAACTATGCACGAAGCTGTCTTAGGACCACCAGTGACTCTAACGTGAGTGGGCCCCCATGCTCGGGCCGAACGTTATCAATCAGCCACTGTGTGTTAACTTCTCAACACATTTCAGCCACTGTTCTCACTTTCTAAGCAATAATACCTGGTTGCTAGAAGCCCACACTGAGAAAACAGGTCAGAAATCATAATACAAAATAGTATAATTGAGATAAAGAAGCTACCAATCAGGACCATTTAGGGTCAGGGCAAGCCTTGTCCCCTTCGGCCTCCCCAGCCTACCCCTTTTACCGTACTGAATAATACTTGAGATTCCGAATAAACCTGAGCCATGGGAATGTTCGACTGGGTTCTAGAGACTCAGTGATTAAGAATAACTTAAGTTTCTGATTATTGATCTGTCATCTCCCCCTTTGTTGGACTGAAAAAGTCAACTACAGGCCAACTATTTGTATAACCTCTGTGTGGACATCAGGCTTTTAATGCTTTCTCACGGTCTGTCCCAGACACTGTTGGGACAGTACTTTAGACATGGGCTCCTGGCATAAATTCTAGCCCCAGATATTCCACACCCATCTTCCTCACTAATAACTACAGCTTCTGCTGCCTCTGCTATTGGACATAGCACTTACTGGGTGCCAACACTGTCCCAGGCACTTTACATGGGTGAATACTTTGACAGCCTTACAATGCCCAGGTAAGGTGCCTGTGAAAGTGTGCTTAATCCTATGGTGCAGGACAGATGTGAAAGCCTTGAGAGAGAGTTAGCCAGGCAAGGAGCGAAAATGACATTTCCTAATCCTCCAGGCTAGTCTGGAAGCAGCTTAACTGGGTGGTTTTTGCTCAGGCTCTCTCCTTTTTGTTCTCCTTAAATATTTATAAAGTTGTTGTTGTTGTTGTTGCTACTGTTGTTGAGATTCCAGGAGAGAGCATTAAAGGGAAGCAGCAGTGACCTGTGAGCAGGAGGAATGGGACTGAGTGCAAGAAATGTTCACTCAGAGAACAAAGTTGAGGCTGGGCCAGCCTCCTCCTCCCACTCTGCCTCTCTCTGCTCTCAGCAAGGCCCCTCCCAGAGCTGACCTTGGAGGTCCTGGGTTTTGCTGTTCCAAGGGCAGCAAGGTCCTTTCCATACCTAGTATATACATTTGCCAGAAAATTCAACTCGGGATAGTCTCAACAACCATGTTTTGAGATTACTCTAAACTCAATCTTGTATCTATTTGGATTCTTAGCAATTTTTCATATTTTACCATTTTTTAAAAATCCAGGATCATGATTAAAAACAGCCATAATGAACAATTCTACATCATTTCTAAGCTCTCTATGTGACTCGGGATCCCTGCAGGGGATCAGTGTAGTTTGAGGAAAGTTTAATGAAGAGACTGTTTACAGAAGTACAGCCCCCTGGGGCTGGCAACAGTGAGGAGCCTTTACCACCCCCTCTGCTAGAGGAGGGAGGGGAGGAAGTGGTGCCCAGGAACAAGACAGGAAATGTGCAGAGAAAGTCTTCAATCCGGGGCTGTGGCCTTAAGCAGAGGCACAAAGTCAAATCATGGTATCCAGGCAGACAGGAAATCAAAAAAACATCTCTCTCCTCATTTTCCTCTGGTCCTCCTGTCTCTCACCGCATTTCCAATGTGCCAAACCCTCCCAGAAGCTTGAGTTGCAAGAACCATGAGGGTCAGTCTCCTGGGCACTGAAGAGAATGGAAAAAGACGAGGGGCGGATATAGAGGGGCAAATAGGAGATGTCCAGTGCTTCTGACAGCGATATTAATAATAGTTATATTGTTAAATTAATTACACAGCGAGAACAATATTAATAACAGCTCTCCATTTGAACCCCTGCTTTGTGTTCTTCACACCAAGCTTGTCTTTTTCCGATAAGGAAATGGCGGTTGACAGGCTACTGTGATTCTCAGTGTCCTTGTAGAAGAGCCACGGAGGTTACCCTCTGTGAAGGAAGTTCGTAAGAATTTAAATAAAAACGCATGACCTCAGCCATCTGGGGTATATTAATTATCTGCTGCTGCTGCTAACAAATTACCCTAAAACTTACTAGTGTAAAGTAATAAACATTTATTGTTTCACACAGCCTCGGTGGGTCAGGAGCAGCATGGCTGATGGTTCTAACTCAGGGCCTGTCCTGAGATTGCCAAGAGGCTGCCCAGGGCTGCGTTCATCTGAAGGCTGGGTTTGGGCTGAAGGGCCCTCTACATCCTACGTGGCTCACTCACTTGCCTTGCAAGTTAGTGAGGGTTTGTGTGTGTGTGTGTTTTTAATCTTCACCCAAGGATATGTTTATGGATTTTAGAGAGAAGAAGTGGGGTGGGGGAAAAGAGAAACATCTATGTGAGAGAGAAACATCGATTGGTTGCCTACTATACATGTCCCAACTGGGGGGTGAACGCACAACCTAGGCATGTGTCCTGTCTGGGGATCTAACCCACAGCCTTTTGGTGCACGGGACAATGCTTCAGCTGACTAAACCACGAGCCAGGCCAGTGCCGGTTTGTAGCATGAGTTCCTCCCGACAGGGACCTGTCCACAGGACTGGTAGAGTATCCTCAGGACGTGGCATTTGGCTTTTCCCAAAGTGAGTGATCCAGAGAGCAAGCAAGGAGAAGCCACAGTGCTCTTGTGACCTAGTCTCACAAGTTACGCACCATTGCGTCACCATGTGCTGTTCATTAGAAGTAAGTCACAAAGCCCAGCCCACACTCAAGGCAGAGAGCGGGGGGTGGAGATTAAACACCATCTCTTAAAGAGGGGACTAGTAAAGAATGTGTGGCTATATTTTAAAACCACCATGTATTACAATAGCAATATCAAAGATACTGTGGTTATATGATTGAAGAGTTCGGGAAAGGCTTGAAACTACACTGTACCTGTCACTAACTAAAGTGAAATCTCCCAAGCACACTGTACTCTGTCTGAAGAAAGAGTGTGTTAACAAAAGGGGGCTAGTTTCCAAGGCAGCCGTGAAAAGATGGCCCAGAGGGATAATCCTGTGCAGAGAGTAGTGAACCTTGAGGATGAGAGTTATCTGATAAAAGGAAAGCCATGTTTGGTTTGAGGACAGGAAACCTATCATGTTGGATTAAATATCTGTCAGAATTAGCCATTTCCCTGGGTGGGAGATGCCTTCTGGGAAGGCAGTGTCCTAGGCAGTTGGCATGAGAATTTCAGTAAACCTAAAGAATCACCTCCATTTAATATCAGTTAATTGTTAATTTTGGATGTTCATCAGGGTTGTACGAGGGAAGCTAATGGGATGTGGGCGTGAGCATTTCCAGACCCGCAGCACTAAGAACTGGGTGGACCCATGAAAGTAGAGATCCCACCTGCAGGGTAGTTACTGCCGTGGGTGACATCCTCATGTCACCATGCCTTTCGTTATTTAAGAGCCTCTTGTATAAAAATTCACATGCCTTTTACCTCCTTGCACCCCTGAAAGCAAGATGAGTCACCAGCAGCATTGCTGGAGCCAGCCGCGAAACCTAGCCAGGGTTCTGGCTCTTGCTGCATCTGCTCAAACCAGCACAGGCTGGCCTGGAAACACAGCCTCCGTATGCGTCACCGGCATCTCTGTCATTGCACAGAGAATACAGACTTCATCAAAGTGGACTAAGTGATCTTCCTTGAATGGCTCACAAAGATATCTACCTGGTGAAAAAAATGCTAGCTCTTCATACATAAATGTTTTTTTAAACAACTTTAAGAAACCGGCGTGATAATAGGGTGCTGTTTATGACAGCAAAGACAGTGGGAACAACCCAAATGTCTGGCAACATGGGCTAGAAGCACAGACTATGTCACAGCCACACGGTGGGATACCACTTTGTTGTAAACGAGAATGAAAAGATTCCTCATAACTAGTGCTCTCCAAAGGAACTTTCTGCAATGTTGACAATATTCTCCTGGGTCCAATGGTAGCCACGAGCCACATGTAGCTACTGAGTCCTTGAAATGTGGTTAGTTCAGCCAAGGAATTCAATTTTAATGTAATTTCTTAATTTTTTATTTTTTAAAAAGATTTTATTTATTTATTTTTAGAGAGAGGGAAAAGGAAGGAGAAAGAGAGGGAGAGAAATATCAATGTGTAGTTGCCTCTCAAGTGTCCCCTACTGGGGACCTGGCCTGCAATCCAGGCATGTGCCCCGACTGGGAATCAAACCAGTGACCCCTTGGTTCACAGCCTGCACTCAACCCACTGAGCTACACCAGCCAGGGCAACTTTAATTTTATTAATTTTAGTTTAGATAACCACAAGTGGCTAGTAGGCTCCCCTATTGGACAGTGTTCCTTAATATATTGATATTAGATTATATTAGTCTAGGATAGACTCTTAATTGAAAAAACAAGGTTCAGGAAGTGTAGACTATTGTTTAGAGAATGTTACTTTTAAGGTGAGAAATTAAAAATATATTTATATTTGCATGAATTTGCACTAAACCACTGAAAGGATAAGTAAAAATGGATACCTCCTGGACCAGGGGAACAGGGTGGATGAGGACAGAATGAAAGTGATACTTCTCAGTGTGTACTTTTTCATATTATTTAGATTTTAAACCATACAAATGTATTGGTTGCTCAATAAAATAGAATAAACCAAAATAAAATAAAAATTAGAGGGAAAATGCACATGAGGAAATACTCAGCATATAAATGTTAAGAACAGATCTCTCTCTTTTTGGGTGCTCATTGAATCTCTACTATTAGATAAGGCAAGACAGATAAATACCATGCTTTTTTGCCTTAGCTGTCTGGCAGAGCGGAGAAAAATGTAGGGCTTAGCTATCATGTCTTGCATTTGTCTAGCTTTCTAGTATAATCTCTCCCCACAACCTTACCTTGTACTTGGCTTTTCTTAATTTATCCTTCTTTCTTTCATTTTAAGCTCATTGTAATAATTTTTAAGGCAAAATAGTCCAAAAAGGGCAAGAATAAACATAAAATACTTGACTTAAGAAGACAAGACTTACACATTTTTGATAGAAGTTTAAAATGATAACCTTTTTCACTGGCCAAGATGGAGACATAGAGAGATACACATTGCCTCCTCACACAACCAAAAGGACAACAAATTAAAAACAAAAAACAACCAGAATTGCCAGAAAATCAAACTGTATGGAATTTCAACAACCAAGGAGTTAAAGAAGAAACATTCATCCAGACTGGTAGGAGGGGCAGAGACAGGCAGCCTGGCAGAGAGGACTCACCGAAAGGCAGTAGGTAGCGGAGCAGGTGGTGCCACAACCACATGCAGATAAACTGGGAGGAACGACTGGAGAGCAAGACAGACGGCATAACCCAGAGCCCCAGCACAGGGAAATAAAGCCTCAAAACCTCTGATTGAAAACACCTGTGGGGGTTGAGGCAGCAGGAGAAATTCCCAGCCTCACAGGAGAGTTCATTGGAGAGACCCACAGGGTCCTAGAACGTGCACAAACCCACCTACCTGGGAATCAGCACCACAAGGGCCCAATTTGCTTGTGGGTAGCAGGGGAAGTGACTGAAAACCAGCAGAGAGCGGAGCAAGCAGCATTGTTCCCTCTCAGGCCCCTCCCCCACAAACAGCGTCACAACGCAGCTACGTGGGTTGCTTCGCCCTGGTGAACACCTAAGGCTCCGCCTCTTACTTCGTAACAGGTGCTCCCAGACCAAAAAAAAAAAAAATGGCCCAAATGAAAGAACAGATCAAAGCTCCAGAAAAAATACAACTAAGCGGTGAAGAGATAGCCAACCTATCAGATGCACACTTCAAAACACTGGTAATCAGGATGCTCACAGAATTGGTTGAGTATGGTTGCAAAATAGAGGAAAAAGTGAACACTATGAAAAGTGAAGTGAAGGAAAATGGACAGGGAACCAACAGTGAAGGGAAAGAAACTGGGACTCAAATCAACAGTTTGGACCAGAAGAAACATTCAACCAGAACACAATGAAGAAACAAGAATTCAAAAAAATGAGGAGAGGCTTAGGAACCTCTGGGACAACTTTAAACTTTCCAACATCCAAATCATAGGGGTGCCTGAAGGAAAGGAGGAAGACCAAGAAATTGAAAACTTATTTGAACAAATAATGAAGGAGTACTTCCCCAATCTGGCAAAGGAAATAGACTTCCAGGAAGTCCAGGAAGCTCAGACTCCCAAAGAAGTTGGACCCAAGGAAGCATACACCAAGGCACATCATAATTATATTACCCAAGATTAAAGATAAGGAGAGAATCTTAAAAGCAGCAAGAGAAAAGGACAGTTACCTACAAAAGAGTGCCTGTAAGACTGGCAGCTGATTTCTCAAAAGAAACCTTGCAGGCAAGAAGGGGCTGGAAAGAAGTATTCCAAGTCATGAAAGGCAAGGACTTACATCCAAAATTACTCTATCCAGCAAAGCTATTATTTAGAATGGAATAGAATAATTATAGAATGGAATAATAATAGAATGGAATAGGGCAGATAAAGTGCTTCCCAGATAAGGTCAAGTTGAAGGAGTTCATCATCACCAAGCCCTTATTATATGAAATGTTAAAGGAACTTATCTAAGAAGATCAAAACTATGAACAGTAAAATGACAACAAGCTCAAAACTATCAACAACAGAACCTAAAAAAACAAAAACAAATTAAGCAAACAACTAGAACAGGAATAAAATCACAGAAATGGAGATCACATGAGGGGGTATCAGCGGGGAGGGGAAGGAGGTAGAATGGAGGAAAAGGTGCAGGGAATAAGAAGCATAAATGGTAGGTACAGAACAGACAGAGGGAAGTTAAGAATATAGTATGGGAAATGTAGAAGCCAAAGAACTTCTATGTATGACCCCTGGACATGATCTAAGTGGGGGGAATGAGGGTGAGAGGGGGTTGCAGAGTGGAGGGGAATATAGGGGGGGATAATGGGACAACTGTAATAGCATCATCAATAAAATATATTTAAAAGAAAAAAATGAATAAAATGATAACCTTTTTCAAATGTAATTTGGAAGTGTCTGTTAATTTTTTTACCATACATGGTCTTTGATTCAACAATTCTTCTAGGAGTTTATCTTACAAAATGCTTGTAAAAGTGTGTAAGATGAAGTACAAAGGACAGTCATTGTTCATTACAAATAATAATGAAGAATTATAACCAATCTAAATGTCCATCAATGCAGGAATTGTTAAGTAAATTATGAAAAGAATGCAATAGCTAAAACGAGTGAGCCAGACTTGTGCTCATTGACATTTAGTAATGATCCAATTTGGAACAATTTGTGGAGCAACAGCTCTCTAACTCTGGTCTCAGGACCCCTTTATACTCTTATAAATTGATAAGGAACCGCCCTGGCTGGTGTGGCTCAGTGGAATGGGCGCTGGCCTGTCAACCAAAGGGTTGCCAGTTCGATTCCCAGTCAGGGCACAGGCCTGGGTTGTGGACCAGGTCCCCAGTTGGGGGTGTGTGAGAGGCAACCACACACTGATGTTTCTCTCCCTTTCTTCCTCCCTCCCTTCTCCTCTCTCTAAAAAATAATAAATAAAATATATTTTTAAAAAAATTGATAAGGAACCCAAAGCGCTTTTGTTCTGTGGGGAATGGCTGGCTATTGGTATTTACTATATTAGAAATGAAAACAGAGACATTTTAAAATGTACTTATTAATTTATTTAAAGTTACAATAATAAACTCATTACATGTTTACATAAGTCACACCTTTTTATGAAAGTGAACAATATCAAAGTATAACTTAGTGAGAAGGCTGGCATTGCCTCCTATTTCTGCAAATGTATTAAATATCTGGCTTAATAAAAGACTGCTGGGTTCTCATATCTGCTTCTGCATTCAATCTGTTGTGACACGTTGTTCTGATTGAAATAAAGACAGAAAACGCAGCCTCATACATATATGTAGTTGGAAAAAGGAGGGTTATTGTAATAATAACCTTTTCAGGTAATTGTGGATATTCTTCTTGGTTGGTCACCAAAATTCTACAAGTGGTAGTTTCTCTTTCTTTTTTCTTTTTAAGATTTCATTTATTAGTTATTTTAGAGAGAGGGATGGAGAAAGAGATGGAGGAAAACATTATCAATCGGCTGTTTCCCGCAGGTGCCCCAACCAGGGACTGCACCTGCAGCCCAGACATGTGCCCCAACTGGGAATGGAACTGACAAACTTGTTTTGTGGGATGACACCCAACCAACTGAGCCACACTGGCCAGGGCAGGTGGGAGTCTCTTAAAAGTTAGTTGCAATGTGGACTCTAAAACCATATCAATGAACTTTTCCTACTCTGTCACATCAAAATCCATTGGTCTTTTGCTTTGAATGCTTCTTTTACCCATGCACAGTTTCGAAACATCATGCACTGGTCATTTGAAAGATATTAGTTCACTGAGTTATATAGATCTTTATAATATTGACACATTGTATTAATAATATTTTAAAATCACATTTGTTGTCATCACCACCAATGTCATCGCTGAAGTCTTTAAGTTTTGGGAAGCTGTCCAGCTCACAACGGAGAATCGATGTGGCATCAATTTCTTCTTCATTAAAAAAAATTCTAAATTTTGCTTGGAAGTCTGAATTTCATCACTAGTAATAGCAACTGTCAGTTTTCCCTGAAGTGACAGGTTCCTTTCATTCATTTTTGAGAAAGTGTCTGAAAAATTCCCAAATTTGAACCACTACAGTTTACTGGTTAGTCATTATTTCACATAAAAACAATGTTCCACGGGGGAAAAACTGAATTCAGCTTGCAAGTGAAGCAACTGCACAAGTGTCGCCCTGCAGTCGGACTGCCGCTGAAGGCTCTGTGCGTCCGTCTCCTCTGTCGTACAGAACCTTGAAAGGAAAGGGACTCCAGGGCTGAAATGTAACAAAATTAATCATGAAGGGCATGCTGGGGGAAACTGGCATTCCTGTTATTCTGACTGTGTGCTGGTGAAGGGTACTATGACACCTAGAGCAGTTGGGTGCCAGCACCCTCACAGAGGCACGGGCAGTCTCACCTACTTCTGCTTTTTGTAACATCAGGGCAAAGGTCAACACTGTGGGGGAAAAGCAAATAATGCCTTAGTATTATTATAAAAACAGCTCTGGCCTTGTGAACTCTCTGAAATGATCTCCGAGACCTTCAGGAAATCATAAGCCCACCCTTTGAGAACTGCTGATATAGCACATAATTCCTTTTTTGTTTAAATAAAAACAAAACAACAACAAAATCTAAACCAAGGAACACACCGAAATGCTCACAGTGGCTTCCTCTCAGCAGCAAATGATGATAAAGTGATGTTTACTTTTTACTTCATACACTTTTCTGTTTTAACCCTTTACAATGAGTATGTATCTCTTAAGTAATCAAAAAACACTAAAAAAGATGAAATTTAACTTAAATGGTAAACAGCAATTACAACACTCAGGAGTGTAAAATGCCTTTAGAACTGTGTTCATATTGAAGATAAGAAGAGATCAGAAACATAAAGCAGGGAGCTTCAATTACTCAAAAACAAAACAAGACAAAGCAGAAACCTGGCCCAGAGAGAGACCTTGTCCCCACAGGGCCCGAGGAAGGAAGTGCCGCTGTGAGGGAAAGCTGAGGCACCCACCAGACCCTGGTAGCTGACATGCACGACCCGGCTGATACCTTTAGATGCACTTTGAACATAAATCTAAAACACATTCTGTCTAGAAGGTAACGGGATTAGACTTGAAGAGTGATTTGACACGTTAGAAAGCTCACAGCTTCCTTTCCAGAGGAAAGAAAAAATCAGGCACAGGACCCAGGGCCTACAAAGCAAGTATTAAGTTTCTCCTTGGTGCCTTTCCCAGCTCTGTGCCCTCTCTCTCTAAACTGGGCCCAGTCACCTCTTGCCTTTGCAGGATCCAGTGTCTTTCTGATCTCTTCGACCCCTCTACCTAAACTTCCCAGTGTCAAAAACCATGACATCAGTCATCTACGCCCTAGCATAAATGAGTCTCCTTTACCAAGATGTCTCCCTGGTACATTTGCTTGTTAGGCAGATCTCTGATGGTGGAATAAAAGGCTGGATCCTTCGCCAGACAGCTTACATTATGCGTCATCGGCAACTGGTGGGGAAGCCTGTGAAGTTGGAAGCCCCTTTGCAGAGCTTCTGAAATCATGCTCTGCTACTTAAAGCAAAGCTTATCCTTTCTGCCCTGCTGTATCCAATAACATCAAAGAAGTTACTTCCCCTCTCTGGGCTCTGTAAACCAAGTGGGTTAGACTAGTGACCTCCTAGGTGGCCCCTGCTCTGGGGTTCTGTCACTGAGCTCCTTTAATGCAGGGTAGTACTAACTCAGGAGGCCTAGGGAAATGGCATCTTGTTTTCAGTTCCTGAATTAAAAGAAGATTCAGAGGAAACTCCCTGCATGCTCACTCCATGTAGTTTGCCTCCCTCCCCCTTCTCTTCCTCCTGACCTGTGTCTCCAGGGGGAAGATCAAACAAAGAGGTTACCGAGGGTGGGAGAATGCTGTGTTTGGTTAAGTCTTAGGCTGGATGTGATTACAAAGTTCCTGTGACTGGGGAAACCTGATGGGGAAAGTGGCAGGAGGGATTCTGATCTTTAGGAGCACACACTCCTACCACGTATGCTCGAGCGCACACGCACACACACGTAACCCTAGACACAATTATGAGTTGCTAAAGCTGGTTCTCCAGCTCCCACCCCCACCTCATGTACGCCCCACCACCTCTTTTTTGGAAATGTATTATTACATTACAGTTGACATATAATATTATATTATTAGTTTGGGGTGTACAATACAGTAATTAGACATTTACATACCTCACAAGGTGATCACCACAGTAGGCCAGCAACCACCTGTCCCCGTACAGTTGTTACAGGAGTATCGACTGTGTGCTCTGTGCTGTGCATTATGTCACTGTGACTTACTCGATACCTGGAGGTTTGTACTGCCTAGTCCCCTTCACCCTTTTTATCCATCCTCCCACTCCCCCCCAACCATCAGGTTGCTCTTTATCTATGAATTTGTATCTATTTTGTTTTGTTTTTAGAGTCACATATAAGGGAAATCATGTGGTATTTATCTTTCTATGTCTGACTTATTTCACTTAGCATAATACCCTGTAGGTACATACATGTTGTCACAAATGGCAAGAGTGCATTCTCTTTATGTCTGACCAGCATTCCACTGTGTGTCTGTAACACCTTTTTTTAATTATATTTTATTGATTATGTTATTACAGTGATCCTGATTTTCCCCCCTTTGTTCCCCTCTACCCAGCACCCTCTACTCCCTCAGGCAATCCCCCCACCACTGTTCATGTCCACAGCTCATGCGTGTAAGTTCTTCTGCCACTCCATTTCCTGCTGTACTTTACATCCCCATGGCTGTTCTGTAACTACTTGTGTGTACTTCTTAATCCTCTCACCTCTGACCCACTTCCCCACACCCCCTTCCATCTGGCAACCATCAAAACACTCTTTGTATCCATGTTCTGTCTCTGTTCTTCTTGTTTGCTTGTTTTTTTTAGATTAAATTTTTGATAGATTTGTATTTTTTGCCATTTTATTGTTCATAGTTTTGATATTCTTTTTCTTAAATAAGTCCCTTTAACATTTCATATAATAATGGTTTGGTGATGATGAACACCTTTAGTTTTTTTCTTGTCTGGGAAGCTCTTTATCTGCCCTTCCATTCTAAATGATAGCCTTGCTGGGTAGGGCAATCTTGGCTGTAGGTCCTTGCTTCTCCTGACTTTGAATAGTTCTTGCCAGTCCTTTCTAGCTTGCAGATTCTTTTGAGAAATAAGCTGACAGTCTTATGGGAACTCCCCTGGAGGCAACTAACTGCTTTTCTTTTGCTGCTTTTAAGATTCTCTCTTTATCTTTAACCTTGGCATTTTAATTATGATGTGTCTGGGAGTGGGCCTCTTAGCATCTAGCTTGTTTAGGACTCTCTGTGCTTTTTATCCACCACAGGTGGGTGAAGGACCAGCCCGTTCTGTGTCTGCACCCCTCCTACCAGTCTGGATGGATGTGGTTTCTTTAATTCCATAGATGTCAGACTTCATTCAACTCAATTTATGATGGTTCTGAGTGATGGTTGTTCTATATTTTAGGTGTAATTTTAATGTGGTTGTGCAAAGAGGCAAGCCACATCTGCCTATGCCACCATCTTGACTGGAAGTCTATATAACATCTTTACCATTCATTGATGGACACCTACACATCTTCACCATGGTTACTTCCATTTCTTAGCTATTGTCAATAATGATGCAGTTGAACACAGGACTGCATAATCTTTTCAAATGAGTATTTTTTATTTCTTCAGATAAACACCCAGAAATGGGATTGCTGGGTCATATGGTAGTTCTATTTTTAACTTTTTGAGGAATCTCCATACTGTTTTTCATAGTTGCTGAACCAGTTTACAATCCTACCAACAGTGCACAAGAGTTTCTTTTTCTCTATATCTCACCAATACTTATCCTTTGTTTTTTTTGTTTTTATTTTAATTTTTATGTTTTGATACTCGCTATTCTGACAGGTATGTGGAGGAGGAAGACACTTCCTTTTACCCTTCTAGGTTCTTCTGGCCGGTCTAATAATTAAATCAACATGAGACAGATTAACAAGAGAAAAATAACCAAATTTAATTACATATGTGTATATGGGAACCACATATACACAAGAGAATCCGAGACCCCCACATACATGAGAAGTTTAGGTACAGAATGAGATATAGATATAGATATGAGATATAGATAGCATTCTGAGCTGAGGATGAAGTGAGGTACCATGAGGCTTTAGAGAGGAGGGAGGTCATCCTCAGGACAGAAAGAAGAGCAGATGTTCAGCAATTAGATGTTAAGAGTTATCTCTGCTAATAACTCTTGTTATGGGCAAGGCCCCCAACTTAAACTCTTTTAAGGGAGAGGCAAAGGTTGCTCTTGAGCCCACAGGATCTTGATTGCCTTCAGGTCAAAACAATCCACGTGCCAGAGCAGCACATCTTGGGGGGAGGCCTGTTTTGAACCCCTTCAGGTGTGAGGTGATATCTCATTGTGGTTTTGATTTGCATTTCCCTGATGATTAAACATCTTTTCATGTGCCCATTGGCCATCTGTATGTCTTTTCAAGAAATGTCTATGCATGACCTTTGGTTCTTTTTAAAATTGGATTGTTCGGGTTTTTTGATGTTGAGTTGCATGAGTTCTTTATATTTTGGATATTAACCCCTATTGAATATATCACTTGCAAATATCTTCTCCCATTCGGTAGGTCACATTTTTGTTTTACTGATGGTTTGTACCTTCATGGTACAAAGCATTTTAGTTTGATGTTCCATTTATTTATTTTGCTTTTTTTACCTTTGCTCTAGGAGACATGTGTCCAAAAAATATTGCTAAGATGATGTCAAAGAGTTTACTGCTTATGGTTTATTCTAGAAGTTTTATGGTTTTAGATCTTAACATTTATGTATTTAATCCATTTTGAGTTTGTTTTGTATGTGGTATAAGAGAGTAATCTGGTTTCATTTATTTGCCTGTTATCTGTCCAGTTTTCTTAATACCACTTGTTGAAGAGACTGTCTTTACTCCATTTTATATTCTTGCCTCCTATGTAATAGATTAATTGATCATATATGCATGGGTTTGTTTCTGGGTTAATTCTTTTACATTGATCTAAGTCTTGTGCCAGTACCATACTGTTTTGATTACTATAGAAGAGGTCTTTTATAGGCATTTGTTTTTCCCATATGGATTATTGGAAAACTGAAAAACTTTCACAAATTAAAGGAATAAATAAATGGTTTTTTTCTATGGTTGTGCTAGGGCTGGCTTCCTGGCAATTTCTGAAGGGTGAGAGTCATGGCTGATTCCTTTCTTTATTACCCCGCCCCTTTTGTTACACCTAGAACATGTTCTATTTCACAGATTTTTGTTTAATGTACAGATGCATGAAAAATGAATGGAAAATAAATGCTTCCACTAAGATTGAAAAAATGTTTTTATTTATTTTTATTTTTAAAATATATTTTATTGATTATGCTATTACAGTTGTGCCAATATTTCCCCCTTTGCCCCCTGCCACCTGGAATGCCCCGTTCCCTCCAGCAATCACGTCCCCGCCCCACTTAGTTCATGTATATGGGTCACGCATATAAATTCTTTGGCTACTCCATTTTTTATACTGTACTTTACATCCCCCTGTCTATTCTGTAACTACTAATTTGTACTTCTTAATCCCTAAACTTTTTCCTCCATTCTCCCCTTTCCTCCTTCCAACTGGTAACCCTCCAAATGATCTCCGTATCTATGATTCTGTTCATCCTCTAGTTGTGTTCTTAGTTTGTTTTTTAGACTCAATTGTTGATAGTTGTGCATTTATTGACATTTTAATGTTCATACTTTTCACCTGCTTCTTTTCTTAAATAAGTTCCTTTAACATTTCATATAATAATGGTTTGGTGATGATGAATTCTGTTGGCTTTACCTTGTCTGGGAAGCACTTGATCTGGCCTTCCATTCTAAATGACAGTTTGCTGGATAGAGTAATATTGGATGTAGACCCTTGCTTTTCATCACTTTGAATATTTCTTGCCAGTCCCTTCTTGCCTACAAAGTTTCTGTTGAGAAATCAGCTTAGAGTCTTATGCGTTCTCCTTTGTAGGCAACTGTCTCCTTTTCTCTTGCTGCTTTAAAGATTCTCTCTTTATCTTTAACCTTTGGCATTTTAATTATGTTCTTGGTGTGGTCCTTTTTGTATCCACCTTGTTTAGGACTCTCTATGCTTCCTGGACTTGTATGTCTATTTCCTTCACCAAATTAGGGACGTTTTCTTTCATTTTCAATTAAATTTTATGTTTCTTGCTCTTTCTCTTCTCCTTTTGGCATCCCTATGATTCAAATGTTGGTACATTTGAAGTTGTCCCACAGGGTTCTTAGACTATCCCTGTTTTTTTTAATCTTTTTTTCTTCTTGTTCTGATTGATTGTTTTTTGGTTTCTTATGTTCCAAATCATTGATTTAATTCTCAGCTCATTTATTCCACCATTGATTCCCTGTAAATTTTTCTTTATTCACTTAGTGTAAACTTCACTTCTGCCTGAGTCTTTTTATGCTGTCAAAGTACCCAGTGAGTTCTTTGGGCATCCTAAAGACCAGTGTTTTGAACTCTGCATCTTATAGATTGCTTATCTCCATTTTGTTTAGTTCTTTTTCTGGGTTTTGTTCTGTTCTTTCATTTGGGCCATTTTCTTTGTCTCCTCATTTTGGCAGCCTCCCTGTGTTTGTTTCAATGTAGGAAAAAAAATGTTTTTAAAGGTAATGGGTTATTCCCCCATCAAATGTCACCATGCCACTCAACATGTTGTCTCCATTTTCTTCAGCATAATTCACAAAAGACTGGATCTGGAGCCATGTTCGTGTTAGTTCAAGAAGGGCAAAATAAAGTGCCTATGCTGGCACTTCAAGCTGTGTCATTTAAGAAAGTCACCAGCCCTCTCTACACCTCAGTTTCAACTCAAAATTAGGGTTAAAAACACCTGTCTCAAGTCTACAGGGAAGCTATGAGATGCCAGCTAAGTGAAAGAACATCGTAGCCATAATGACTTACGACTGTATTATTAGAAGAGCCACCTAAGGCCCAGAGAGGCCAAAAGATTTGTTCAGGGTCATCCAGTGAGTTACTGACAGACACTGACACCTCTAGGTTGTGCTCTCCACTTGGTGCCTGACTTACTCGCCCCCTTGAAGACTCTCAGCAACATAAGGGGAGTGTGCCTTATCTGCATCATCCCCCAGCCCCTTGGAGCAGTTGGGATCATCAGCTCCATGGAACATCCTGGAACTATTTGTAGGGAGATAGCTATCTGACTGGGATAAGGCCAGGGTCACAGACTCAGGCTGTACCCATCAGATAACCTTCTTGGCACAATTACCTGCAGACAGCCTGGGCTGGTGGTGAAGGAGTGGGGGTGTAGACACCCCTCTAGTACAAACAGTCGGTGTCGCACCCATATCCCCACGGCCCACCCTGGAGGTCACCTATAGCTGTGGCAAACAGTTTCCTGCATTCACAGGCTTTCCCCCCTCAAAGCTTGCTTCTCTCTGTCTGAGGGCTTTCTGTAGAAGCAGGAGCCTGTGGCAGGCTGACGGAGTGAAACATCAATAGCCCCAGATGTAAACTTAGGACATAAATAGTCCCAGTGAGGAACAGCTGTTGATGGATAACAGCTTCCTGGCCTCTCAGAGGGTCCCTGGTGGGAGTGAGCTCCAGCTGCCCAGAGGAATAACGTGCTCATCAATGCTCCTTAATAAAGGGGTGACTTTCCTGCCCTCTCTATCTCAGTTTTCCACTCCCTTGCTTCGTCTTCCTGGGATCATCTCCCCAAAGGTACTTACCACCAAACCCTTGTCTGTGAGTCTGCTTTAGGGAGGTCCAAGTGAGGACTATTGCCTCTATGCTTTCCAAGTGGAGAGATAGCTGGGAGGGCAGAGCATCTCATCCACGTACCTTTCGACAAATCCACGCGCTAGGCACACTTCTGTGTATCTTCTCTGCAGAGGCTACCGTGTAGGGTGATGGGGACACCAAGATGCAACACCACGTGGTCAGGGCCCAGGTGGAGCAGCTTGGGGGGCTTAGCTGTCACCTGGACAATTCATTTGGCTTCGATTCCCAAAGTCACTCTTTGAGAGGTGAGGCCAGGTCAAGGAAAAATCACCTAATTGAGAAGTAGGAGAACCAGCTCCAGGGCCCAAGGGGTTTATTCATTCCTTCATGCATTCATTCATCACAGTTCTTTTGAGAACAAGCTGTAGGTAAAGCCTTATGCTGGAAGCAAACATACAGCAGCAAGAAGATAGTGGCAGCTCTCCCTCCATGGGGCATTTCAACTCAGGCCCTGCTGACTGTGGGCTTTGAGACAAGCCTTCCCCTTTCTGGGCTGAACTAGACCATCCCCAAGGGCCTTTCCAGGCCAGAGCACCTGTGCCTCTAAGGCAGAGCCCCTGCCCTCCTGGAGCAAAAATTCTAATGGTTCCTCAAGGACCTGGTTATGTGCAGGTGGCACTCTGCACAGCATCAAAATGGTCAGTGTTACAGTCCACAGCGGAATTTCTTCCTTCAAAAGAAACATGTAATAGAAAGAAAGTTTAAAAAAAATATTTTAACTTGGCAATAAAGTAGCCAACTCTGGCTTCTCAGTGTAGAGGGTAGGTACCACAGTCCCAGATCCCCAGCTGCCACAGTCTCATGCTCAGCATTAGAGGGTTTGTTAGATAGGACAAGGGTCTCAAGGTCTGGCCAGCTCTAAATGTTATTTCTCGCTAAATGTTAAAATGTAGCATAGTATTTTGCAGATGCAGCTGTAAACAGGATGAGCCGACAGGAACTCAAGCAGATGAAAGTAGCCACTACAAAGAAAACATCAACATGTAACTGACCAAATAGTGTGTATAAGCAATGGCTAAGCCTCTCTTGGGCCAGGCAGAATGGTGGGTATTAATCTCCTGTTTCCTTTACTTGCTGCAAGTAAGTAAATAAAACTACCCTCCAACAGGCCATGTCTCAGTTTTAATAGAGCCCCGCAAGCGACAAACCCCTTGGGTTCAGTAACAGATTCAGGGCCTGGCCACAGCAGCTGTCTAACCCGTTGGCCTGAGCACACTTATCTGCATGGCTAGCTGTAGAGGACATCCTAGGAAAGTCGGGGGTGTGACACAGGACTCTTCCCACCAAAGGACCTTGGCAAGAAGTCACTCCCATGACCTCCAACTCAGGAGTCCAGAAAGGAAGTTCTGTGGTCCTGGCCCTGTGCTGTGTCAGGAGTGTCGGGAGAGGCAGAAACACCTACAGCGTGGACGCTTAGGGTCAAGACGAGGTCACGAGAGCAAGTGGCTGGGCGGTAGGTTTGGCCAGGGCCAGGCTGCCAAGCCCATGCACAGCCCCTTTGCCACCAGCTTCCTTGTAATTGGTAACATTCTGCAGGCCGCTTGATCAGATGTTGTGGGAGGTGTCGCAGCTGCCATTCCTCTTTGTAAAGACACTAGGAACAGAGTTGATTTTGACCCCGACCGTGGCCTCCGGAGCCTGCGGCTTGCTGGTAATGGCGGGCTTCTCTCCTTCTGTACCCCCTGCCCCGTCCCTTTTATCTGTACAATAAGGAGGAGAGTGGAGTCTCAAATCCAGCTCTGTTTGCCCTCAAAGCCCACCATCTTAACCTCTATAGTACAGGGTCCCTGGGGGGAATTGTCATAAGCCCTGCGCCTCCTCTCCCGGCCTCTCTCCAGCACTCCCAGCCCCAGGTGGCCAGGGTCCTTTTGGTAAGCAGAAGCCTCCTGTTGGGAGGAAGGCAGCAGACAATGAACCCATTCAGGCTGCAGTTTTGTGGATTTAATGTGTTTCCCATTCTGTCCATGAGTGTAATCTCAGAAGGGGAGGTGGAACAAGAATAATTATTGTTTTAAAGAAATGGCCGAATTAGCTGTGTGACCTTGAGTCACTTACTCAACCTCCCTGAGCCCCAGTATCTTCATCTATACCATGGGAATAACATCATCTCTGCCTTGTGGATGTAACAATTAAATGTGGAAAATGCCCAGAAGATAAGCCATACATTTAGAATCTTGGGCCCAACAAAAGAGAGATTCGGGTTTTCTTTATGCTGTGAGACCTGCCACACTGATTTTAAGCGTCCTGCCTTCCCTCTTAGAAGCAGGGCCTGTCTTTCCTTGGTGAATGATTTTTAACAAGTCTGCCTATTTTTAACAAGGGTCTGTGGAAAGCCGTGAGGGATAACAGGACTCTGAGAGGCCCCGCTCCCAGCTCAACCCTAAAAGAAATCTGCAGAGTCTGCGCAGTGCAGTCCAACCCCCCAACACCACTGGCCTGTGCTTCTCTGCATTTCTCCCAAAGAGCCCTTTATAGTTGCAGAGCAGGTAGACTGCCAAAGGGTTAGAGATGCGTGTGGAACTGGCGTCCTGCCAGTAGGAAATTTCTTAGAATACACTTGTGTGCTTATAAAAATTCCTGCAGATTTTTATATTCTATGCCAAAATATATATGTATTTAATTTAAAATAAAGTAAAAAACATGTCTCCCCACCCCCATAAAATCTTCTAATTGGCACTTCCAGAAGACGCAGTGTATTCAGCCTGTGGCTTCAGGCTCTGCCCGGATGGGCTACAGACCCCTTCCACGGCAGTAACATCCCGGTCTGACAGTGTTGCTCGGGAATCAGGGTAGGAATCTGACCCCACCATATCTCTTAGCCCCCAGCCCTGGGCCTGGACTGCTCAACTACTGCCCAGTCCACATGCACAGGATAAATAAAACACAGAGTTAGCAAGAGCACACAATACACACCCAAACTGAAAAGTCTTACCATCGTTTGGGGAGAAAATGGGACTTGAAAGACCTAGGTGGCATGGGTGCCAGATTAGTCAGGGGTCCTAGATGGTAAGTAAGTCACAGAGATTGACTCTGGGTAACTTACTCAGAAAGTACTTTTTTGTTCACCAGGCTTTGGGAGCTCAGTACAGGGTGAGCCTTGGGCCATGTAGGGTGTGGACTGGTTCAGAGGCTAGCGGGTGGCTGTGTGGGCTCTGGTCAGATAAGGCGGGCTGGTGGTGGGTGTGTGGAAACGGCAGCAGCCAGGCTGCGGGAGGTGCGGGGGTCAGAAAATACTTTACTGAAGATGTGACACGATGAGAAGGAAAGGCTGGAGCCCGAGACTCCAGAGGAACAGGCAGAACGGCAGTGTCAGGAATCTGGGAAGCAGATAGCGAACGGTAGCCACTGGAACCAGGATGAACTGGCCCCAAATGTTTTCTGTTTTTGTAACATCCACTCAAAGATTCAACTTTCTAGAAGAGATTATCCGGGTGGCCTAACTGGGGGGCATGGCCCATCCCTGGCCAGGGATGGCGGAGTCCCACCAGGAATGTCAGATGAAAAAGCAGTCAGTTAACAACTGTAATAGAACAACAATTAAAAAGGAAAAAAGTAAAAGAAAAAGCAGTCAGTTACTAGGGCAAACTGTGGAGCTGTCCCCAGAAAAGTGGGCATAGAATGCTGGGCAGGAACAATTCAAAGCTCCAAAGCCATCCTGGCTCTGCCCAAAGGACTCACAAGTCACCTCCAGGGAGAGTCTGGTGATCTGTGTCCCTCTCAGAACACACAACCTCTCACCCTGAGCAAGGGCTTCAGCATGAAGTACAGAGGGCCCAGGGGAAAGAAAGCCCACGTGGGCAGACCTTGTCCTCAGCGGGACGGCCCACAGTCACAATCAGAGCCATTCGGGAGAACGGCTTTCAGTGAGAGAGGAGGGAGACACCCACAGAGGGAGAACCCGGAGAGGGGCCCGGGCTCCTGTGGTCAGCCTGACCACCCCTGCAGTTTGGCCAAAGGTAGAAGCTGGCGTACAGGTTTTCACTCTGAAAAGTCTTGAGCCAGGACTGGTTTGTCAGCCAGAATCTGCTTTCTGCAGTGCCAAAACCAAAAACCAAAAGAGCGAGCAAGAGATAAACAAACAAACAAACACACACACAAACAAGGACCCTCACAACAGGATCAGCTAGACATGCAGTACACAAATCACATAGGTGATTATATAAAACATTCGAGTAGTACAGACCTGTACTGAGTAAAAAATTAAAGTCTGTAAAATGACTCTTTCCCCAAGTCCCCCAAACGTATCCCCCCTTTCATATAACCTCCGAGGACCGACTTCTCCCTTTCCAGCTGACGGCAAGAGGAGTCCCTAGTGAAGGAACAGAGAGGACAGGGCAGGGAGGCTCTGCATTCCAGACCTGCAGCCGGAGCTGAGGGCGAAGTAGGAGCTGTCTCAGACAGACATGGGGAGACAGAGCAGCTATCCCCTGGGCGTACCAGGCAAATGAGGAAGTGGTGAAAAGAAAGGGAGAGAGGGAGATGGAAGGAGAGAGAGAGGGGAGGGAAGGAGGGAGAGAAAGAAAATTTCAGTTCCTTTCATTCCTTCATTCCATCCATCTTCCTTCCGGAGGTAACAACTGTTACCAGTGTTGCCTTACTGGTTTACTTACAGATGGCCGATAATCAGATGAGAAATCAAGTACGTGTCATTTTCCTGTAGGCATTTTACAAAAAGAAAAGGGATATATTTTTTCTCCTCTTCCTCTCAAGAAGGCACAGCTGCTTGTGGCCTGGAGGGCCAGGCCTTCCCCCTTGCCCTCCACAGAAAGGGAGCTCTGTGGGGCAGGAGCTTGGCCACTTTCTCCTTGTTTTCCTAGCACTCAGAGAGAGCTTGGAGTGTGGTACGAACTGCCTAAGTGTTTTTGAATGAGTGAAATTTCTTTTGTCTGCTCAGATGTCCATGAGATTCCTGTTTCACAACACCCTCCCTCTGATTTGACCAAGTTCGAGTGGGTTATTGTTCTTTCCAATCAATGATCCCCAGCTGGAGCCATGGTTGTGCGCCCCGAGATAGGGAGCATGTTACGGAGCTAGAAAAGCAGGGCTGACCTCGTTAGGTCTGGAGTCAGAGGACCCACGTTTGTGTTCGTGCACAGCCACTGGCTGTGGGGGCCTGGAGAGATGCCGTGGATGCTGCGGTGTGTCACTCAGAGCCCCGGTCCAGGGCTACTGCAGTCATTACCCTAGCAGCTGGATGTGTTGAAGGCTGATGGCTTTCAGCTGAGTCCCCTGTTGATTTGCCCTTGGCCCAGAAAGGACCTCCTTTCTCAAGGTGACCTCTTCCTCCTGAGGCAGCCCAAAGACTGCCTCCCCGAGGGAAGATAAAGGTGTGGCCCCTCCTGCCAGTAGAGAACAACTTGTGGAGCCACCTGTGGGACTGTCTGAGGCCTTCGTAGAGATGCCTCACAGCCCAGCCTCTCCCTGCCCAGTCCTGCCTTCTTTACTCCCCAGGTGCTGGTACTGAGAGTACCTCCCAATAAACTTCCTGCACACCAGTGTCTCGGAGCCTTCTCCAGGAACCCAAAATGCAACAAAAGACCACTTAACCTCTAGTCCCAGTCCCCTTACAGTGTTAATGATATGGGCTTTGAAGTCTGACAGACTGAGATTTTAGTCCGAGATCCACCACTTGCCAGTTCTGTGTTTGGGGGCAATTTATTTAACCTCTCTGAGGATATAGCAGACACTCCTAGGGCCCTGTGTCATGTCCCCTCAACTTACCTGTGATAGCAGGGAACAGTGTTACACAAGCTCAGACTCACCTGTGCTGGCAGTGTCCCACCATTTGGAGGGGATGTCTCCAGGCCACAGGATCTCTGTATATGCCACTGATGTATCTGGGCCATAAAGTGGGAAGGACTTATTTCCCACCCTCTGGAGTGAATGCATCATACTTGCCACTTCTTGCTCATTTACATGATGTCATTGATGTGGTGCACTAATGTGATGTTCTGTGAACCTCCAGATGGCCTAGGTCCCTTCAGACTACATTACAATAGGAGGTGGGAGAGTTAACGTAGCCCTGATGCACACACAAATGTACCCTGTTGTCTGCTCCAAGTGAGTTTTCTGTTTTCCTTTCTGATAGGGACAGAAAACGAGGCAACAAACAGGCACCAGGTATTAGAAGCTGTGTTGATCTGCTCCAGCAAAGACACCCACTTAGCACAACAGCAACAATTGGGGCTACTGTCTGGTGACGTTTGTGGTAGTTTGCGGCCATGAAACTTTTTATCCAGTGGATTAAGTGGGAACATGACAGAGACCACCATCCCTGCATTCTTTCATCTTCGAGGGTGGCACCAATTCCTGCCATCCCCCTGGGCAACAGTCTTGTGTTTGATTTACCATCAGGGTGAGAGGCAACTTAAGAGACTTCAGCTGGCCTTCCTTACTGTACTAGGTCTTGTCCCATAGGTCGAGGTCCGATGTTGGGGTTCTACCCACCGCTAAGTGTGTCCATTCCAAGGATATGCTCAGAGGCAGTGATCTAACCACAGTGCACTCCTGGCCCCGGTGAATCACTGGGAGCCAGAGCTGGGCTAGGGTTCCATTACTGCCTGGTCCCCGTACCCTCTTACTCAATGTCAGTTCAGAGCCTGGGGTCAGCCTTCTTCAATGTCCTTGCTGTTCCCCCTTTCTCATGCACAGTTACACAACGAAATGGGCATGGATCCTTTTTGAAAAGAACTGGTGCAAACACAACTGAATTTGCCATGATGTCTCAGGTCATGTTGTCAATGGCTCAGGTCCAGAGACGGGGTAAGGAATCCTGACGTTTTACTGGGGGCGGCTGCGTTTAGCCCCCTGATCATCCATCCTTGACTTCTTTTGATTATCTAAATTAAGCAACACACTGTTGGCCACCCACCTATTCTGCCTGTAGGAACACTGTGTTCTTTTAACCATATCCATAGCCCTCTGGGGGTCAGGCTCCCCTGAATGTCACTTCTACTTGGCCGTTCATTGCAATAATTTCGCCCATCTGAGCTCTAAAGGTTAAGCACTGCCACCTGACTTCTATTACTCTGGGATTCTATAATCCCTGTAAGAGCATCTTCTACTGTCAGTAAAACCAGTCCTCCATCCCCCTGCCCCTGCCCCAGCTCCTTCCTTACTGCTTCAGAAGCAGAGTGCTCTCTAGGGCTTCCCACAGAACAGGGCTGGCTGGGTGGGGGTGGTGGTTTCTGGCCCTCTTTGTGTTAAAGAACAAAATTCAACAGATTAAATTTGAAGATCTAATTTGCTTTATTAAGCAATTCATGAATCAGGCAGCATCCTATTGAGCTAGCAATTTGAAGGATGCTCCAAGGAGTTACACAAAATGGAAGGTTTTTATAGGCAGAAAGAGGGTAGGATGAAGAAGTTAAAAGAAACAGACTCATAGATTCAGAGAACAGGCTGATGGTTGCCAGACGGGAGGGGCTTGGGGGGCTGGGTGAGAAAGGTGAAGGAATTAAGAAGTACAAATTGGTAGTTATGGAATAGCCACAGGGATGTAAAGTACAGCGTGGGGAATATAGTCAATAATAGTGTAATAACCATGTATGGTGCCAGGTGGGTACTGGACTTACCGAGGTAACACTTTGTAAAAAGTATATGATTGTCTAACCAGTATGCTGTACACCTGAAACTAATATAGAATAATATTGACTATCAACTGTGCTTGATAAATACATACATACATGCATAATTAATTAATTAATTAGAAGAGTGGATTATTTCAGGCAAGGACACTTTCCCTTAGGGAAAGGCAGGGGACCTTATCAGGTAGACTACCTCTAATCAGGAAGTCCCAGAATGACTGGTTTAAAACTTCACTCCTTGGAGAGGCTAAATCTGCAATCAGGTAGTTATTAAGCTTTGATTTGGTGATGTGTTCAGCAAAGTGACTCCATTTTGGCCTGTTGTTCCTTTTTTTAAAAACATGTACTTAAATCCTCATGTATGCCCACCTCTCTGCGCTGTTTGATCTCTTCCTCCACTGTCGGCCACGGCAGTTCTGACATTTCTACCTACTTCATGTGGACTACTGCTTTTCCCACACTTTCTAAGATCCATCTTTAAAGTATGTTAGCACCAACCCCCGGGTTCCTTGTCAAGGTATTAAATCTTGTATCCTGGGAGAGTACTTCCATATCAGTACCTGCTCTTATCCAACTCTCCCTTCCTCCACTGTGGATCTGGCCCCTCAGGATTCAGGTCTGTGCACACTTCCTGCCGGAATGCATTAGCCAGATAGTGTAGCTCCCTCAGGGTAGAGTCCTTCTGCTCTCTTAGCAGGCCCAGCCCAGTTGGGATTTGATTCTTGTCCATCAGAGTCAGAAAGGAGGTGGAGGTCTGAGGGAGACAAGCATTATCTTGTAGGGCACCTGCTTCATTTGAAACCACATGTGGTCTTCCCACAAGGGGACCACTATCTGTCAACAAGACGCAGGACACTTCCGCAGGCCCCGTGCGTTCAGGAGAATCTGAGAGTTCAAGGTCTCAACTGCATTAACTCATTTACCCAAGTCTCAGGGTCTCACCCCTCTCCTAATAGGACTCTGACCTTGGCCTATAAGGCCTGTCAGGACTCAGAAATACACCTGCTCTGGAGCTCTACTACTCTAACCATTAAGTCCTAAGGTTGGTCATCCCTCTGCAGGAAGGATTTCCTTAAATGTTGCCCAGGAGGCCCTCTGGCTTTTGCTTTTTGCCTTGGTGATTTTTCACTTTGCGACTGTCATTACTGCTCTTTAGAAAATCAAATGGGCTCAGCAACAGTCATTCATGTCCACAGCCCTTAGACTCACGACTTCCCTCAGGTGCCAGAGACACTGCATAAGCCAGTGACCCCCTTCCATCCATATCTCACCCCTGTTCACCAGCAGGGACCTTTAGCAAGCATGAAGTTGCAGCATGCCAGGGACCAACCATCCTTCTATACCAGTGGTGGGTCTTCTCTGATAGCTGGCTGGCAAGAACCCCTCTCCAAACCCCACTGCTGCCTCGCAGAGCCCCTCCTGGCACTAACTGCCTTGGTTTGCATTCTGTAAAAGCAGACTCTGAGATGGGGAATTGTCTGCAGAAGGTTTATCAGGCAGTGCTTTTGGGAAACACAGCTGTAGGTGAGACAGGTTTGGGAAGAGAAGCTGATTCCCAGTGTGGTTGCACCTGGGACCTCAGCGAGTCCTACAGGGAGCTCTGGACTGGGATGGTCCTTCAGAATGTCCTGAATAGAGGCAAGGAGGCCGGGCCTGTACATTTCCTCATTGGCGCCTGCAAGACTGCCCTTGGGTGCTTGGCCTCACATTGCTGGAGGCAGCAATCTGTGGCCGAGGACAGTTTCCAGTGAGGAAAGGAGCTGTGAGACATCAGCAGCCAACATTCCCAGCAGCTGGGAATGGGAGGGTGGACCCTGAGGGGGGCGCCCAGGAGGAGCACTGCGATGTCCACTAGGGTACCCATTTCATCAAGTTCTTGTGACAGCTGAATGAGACAGAATGTGCTGAGAGCTTAGCAAGGTGCCAGATGCATAATATTTTTTGAAAAAGTGGTACCTGTTCTTGTTATTTATAATAATCATCACAGTTACAATTTTATAATAATACAAGGCCGAACCATGGAAATTGTTGACATTTAACCACATCTGATTTATAAATATGGAGAGTTCGTATGGTCTGTCCTGGTGATTAATAAGAACAACAAATCTAATACCTGACTACACACCTTGTAGAATTACTTGAGGACCAACTAGAGATGGGCATGTGTAAAGATACTTTGTTAAGTTGAAACATACTAGATTATTGGTATTATCTATTTTTACTACTATAGCATCTAATAGAATGACTATGTTCAGGCTTCCCCAGCCAATGATAATATTTTATCTCCATTAAATATTCAAATTGCAATTTGCTTTGAACACTGACCCACATGGGAACTCAACCCCTGCGGAGTTCCCAGCTACTTTGGAAAGGCCCTCAGGGCTGGGTTACACCAGCCCCAGAGCTTGTCCTTTGTGCTCCTCCCCTCCAGCTTCCTCAATAGGTGCCCACACCCTCTGTGACTCTCACCCTGCTGGACATGGCCACCCTCTATGGGTGTCTGCCACGCCTGAGCTCACCACTCAGCCCCAGGCATGGCTGGGGCCCATTCCTCACTGCATCATACTTAATAGAAACCAGGCACACCTTCTAGCAGGAGCTGACAGAATCCAGGGATCATGGAAGAAGAGTAAAACGAGAGAGATCCTCACAACCTTGATCAAGGTGGTTTTCTCAGAGCCCACAGATCCCAGGCTGGTACCCAGGTCCACCTCTCTGTCTAGCCCCAGCCTGCTCCACATGGCAGGGTCCAGCTCAACTCCACTCATAGGGTTCTTGGAGCATGTGTTTCCTGAGAGAGAAAGAGAGAGAGAGAGAGAGAGAGAGAGAGAGAGAGAAAGAAACAGACTTCCCAAAGGCCCATACCCTGAGTCCCCAACTTCCGCCCCAGGACAGTCTTCCTCCCAGAATGACTAGCAGTGGGAACTTTCCTTTGGTGGAATTTACCCCCCTCCTAAGGCCCTAGTCTTGCTCTTTGCAAACAGCAGGGCAATTACAGAAATACAGAATGGCCCAAGACAAGTACAGTTCAGGATATTGGGTATATATACTATGTGTGCTCAGCCCAGCCTGGTCCAGGCCCTTTCCACCGTTTCTTTCCAGGTGACAATCATGTCCAAATTGGAGTTCCAAAAACCTTTCAAAACATTCCATAATTCCAAAACATTCCACAGTTCCATAAGAACAAGTAACAGTTTATCACCCAGTATACTCTTAAGACAGAACTGAGAAACCATTCTCTGCCCTCCACACACACAAGAGCACAGTATTAGCTGAGTGTCAGCTACACGTACCATATACGTGAGATTTCTATTCTTATGCGCTTCCCAGTCACTGGGGGTAAAAGACATGAGAGCCCTGGTTGAAGGGACAAAGGCCCGGCCAATGCTGAACAGACCAAGCATGCTCTTTATCATGTACTGCTAGAAAACGCGGTTGGCAGCTTCTAAAATAGCTCCCAGTGATCCCTGCCTCCTGGGATTCACACCTTCAGGTGTGTTTGAATGTGTGTACATGTGTGTGGTGGTTGGGGTGGGGGTGGGGGGCAGCTGGACGTAATGCCTTATCCCAACAACTAGAACACAACGAAAGCAATGGCTGTCACTTTCAAGAGTAAACCCGAAGAGCCTGGGACTGCCAACTTGCTGCACCCTCTTCTCTCTCAGTACGCTCACTTGAAGACATATGATGCCACACTGGAGAGGCACATCTGCCCAGGACCTGAGAGCAGCTACGTCACTGGGTCCAACAGCTCCCAAGGAGCTGAATCCTGCCAACATCCTCACGACGGAGCTTGGCCCCTGATCCCAGTCACTCTGCTGACGCCTCGATAACAGCCTGAGAGAGGCCCTGAGCAGAGGACCCAGGTAAGCAGCACCCGGGCTCCTGACCTACAGAAACTGAGACAGAAAGGCTGTTGTTGCAAGCTACCAAGTTGTGGGGTTATTTGTTGTGCAAGGCAGGAGTAATCTTCATGATGTATTCTTAAGTAGAACAAGGTGCAGAAAAATGGGTATAATATTATTGATATAAAAAGGGAAACTAGGTATTTCATGTGTGTGTGATCCATATATGTGTGTATCCATATATATATATTTTCTTCTATGTGCACAAAATATCCCTGGAATGATATATATTGCATTTATAATATAATTATAAGGGGAGAGAGGACTCTGTGTTTAGGGGAGAGAGAATTTTCACTATATACCTTTTTTAAAAAATAAATATTTTATTGTTTATGCTATTCCAGTTGTCCCAGTTTTTCCCCCTTTACCCTCCTCCACCCAGCCTGCCCTCTCTTCTGTAGTCAATCCCTACCCCGTTGTTCATGTCCATGGATTCACTATATACCTTCTATATCTTTATTGTGTATTATGTGAAATTGTTGACTATTCAAAAATAAGCATAATATATCTTTTTCATGCTGTGTTACCTGTGATCAAGCACAAAGACCCTTCCAATCACGTCACCTAGAGCTCATCCCACCCACTGCTCTGTGTGGCCGCCAGCCTCTTGTCCCTCTCTCCAGCAGCGGTGAGGCAGACTCCCTTTCCACAGGGAAGGGAGGTCTAGAGCTTGTTGTCTTTGCTAATCACACAAATGTTGGAGAGCCTGCTGGCAAAGCTGTTGCCATTGACCTCTTTCACGTGAACTACATCCAAAGAACCAGGGTGACTCTCTCTGTTGGCGATTACGCCAATTCTTCCCAGGTTAGCACTTCCAGTCACCATACACAGGTCACCAGTGTCAAACTGGATTGATGAAATCACAAATTTGCCAGTCTCCAAATCAGTCTCAATGGTGTCATTCTCCTTGATGAGGGGATCAGGGTCACAAATGGTACCGGTGCCATGGGTCACCAGTTGGGGGATTCCTTGTGTATCCACAAAGATCTTCGTTTTGCACAACTTATACTTGGTGTCCTCGGGTGCAGTACAACAAACAGCAAAGCAACTCTTGGTGTTGTAGACCAGATGGAGATTCCCTCTGGTCTTGTCAACGCTGACCTTGTCACATCCATGAAAGCAGCGGGGTAGGTTATGTCAGTTCGGACCTTGCCATCATTCTTAATAAACAGCTGCATGCAGGTCTTTACTCCCTCCCCTGTTAGAGCACACCTAAATCCATTCTTCAGGAAATGATGAGAGGGAGACATTCTCTTAGCTTGTGGGGACCGTAGATGGACAAGGAGCAAACACGCGGGTCAGCTAACCTAGCATCCAACGCTTTGGAGCTGCTACACACTCCAGATGCTTCTTGGGGCAGCATAATATATTTTTCAAATAATAAAAATCAATCAATCAAGAAAGCACCCTGGGAAAAGAGAACGACAATAATTTTAAAAGCAGTTAATGAAGCCCCAAGCTGAGGAGCTATTATTGATTTGTGCCTGCATTTTACTCCTCACCTTTAAGTGCTGTCAACTCTGCTTTCAGGCGGTTCCAAGTCTGTCCCACCTCTCCTTCTCTGTCTTCACTCCCCTACCTTAGACCAAGGCACACACACCTTTCGCTTGGACTAGGCTATTGCGATAGCTTCCTAACCACCCTCCCTGCTGCTGCTCCCACCTCTCTTTCTGATCATGTTCCACCCAGCTGTCAGTGGGATCTTTAAAAATTAAAAATTGGATCAGGTCACTCTATTCAAACTGGAGTTTTCAGGCCAAATTTTCACTTTCTCTTCTGCCATCTTTGGTATAGGAGATAGCTTCCAATTTTAGAAATACTACTGGAAAAAAAAAAAATGAAGGGAAAAAGGCACTACTATTTATTAGGTGCTATATAAAGCGGACTTTACATATATTATACTGTTTACTCCTCATAACAGTCCTATGGTAGGGCACAATTATTGTTCCTATTTTACGAATGAGGAGAGTCAAGGTCAAGGAGGCTGCAGGAGAAGGCCATGGGAACTATCTGTTGAGCATCCCCTTCCCCTGGGACTTAGCTCCCCTTAGCTCCATCCACTTGCTTATTGTAGGAGCTGTCATCATCTGCAATGGTCCTGCCTCCTGGCCACCGCTGATTGGTCGAAGGGCAGTCATCTGACCCAAGCTGGGCTGCAGACTCCCTGTCCTGCAGGGACCCTTCCCCAGCTGCCAACAGCTGCAGGGAGACAAGTGAGCCAGAACAGGAGACAGGCCTTTGACAATCATCACTCCCAGCTGAGAAGATGGATGCTGAGTGGTGGTGGTCAAATTTCCCTGGATTTGGACCAGGAAACCTGGCTACTCCTCCCCCTTCTACACTGAAATTGAGTGTCACTTTCTCTGCACATCAGTATCAGTGTTTGTAAAACGACAGGACGGGGACCGGCAGGGTGGCTTGGATTGGAGGGGATTATGTCCGAGGACCCTAACCCGCTCTGTCGCCCTGGGAACTTTGTTTCCCCACTCTGGGCTCTGTTTCCCCAACTGGAAAACGAGAGTTGAAGAGGGCAGTGGGGAGAGGGGAATGGATGACAGATCTCTCTAGAAGGTATTTCCAGTTCAAAAAATCACGAGGCCATCAGAGGTAAGACGCTGCCTCTCTTCTCAATAAGAGAGACGTCTTTCTCCCTAACTTTTTGGCTGAGCCCCTCCTGGCCTCTTTAAAGATAGGATGGTGGACCTTCTAATCCGGGACTCCTGACTTGGAAGGCGCCGATCTCTCTCAGAACAAAATAACCACAGAGACGAAAACCATCTGTAGTGTGGTGGAGACCCTGCCAGAGGCCCCTTAGCAGCCTGCCTCTTGCCAAGACCCGAGCCCCCACCCCCAGCCCTCTCGGCAGCTCCTTGCGCCCGAGATTTGATTAAATGTTACATTTCCCATCATGCACCAGGGCCTGCTGCTCGGAGGTTACTAACTGCTCTTAAGAGTTCTTTATACAACTGCAGTTGGGCTCCCAGCCACCAAATTCTTCCTGTTCATGCATTACTTAGATTAGCTAAGGATGTTGGCATTTAGAGCCAAACTCCAGCATTTATCTCAGAAGGCGGCCTCGTGCCTGCGCGGCTGTTATTTCCGTGCAGGACTCCTCTGCAGGATTCTTCTTTGTAATGAGAGGTGTTATATAGGCTCTTGTTGTATCTATAATTCTGCAGTTTTACAATTATTTGGCTGGGATTACATTCCACCGCCGGCCTCTTGCCTGCCAATTGGTCTAGAAGACCAGGCAGTAGACTTTAACCGCTTTTGTACCCTCGCTCCTCTTCAGACGACCCCAGCTAGCCTCTCAGCTCAGGTACAGCAGGTCTAGTGCCCTCACCGCCGGGGGTGCAGAGAGGCCCTCACATTTGTATGACGTTTGGCAGTTTATGAAGCTTTAACTTACGCTCATACTTCTGTGGTTGCCATTTTACAAATTAGGGAATTAGGACTCACAGAGGAAATCTTTTTCAACTACAAAGCAAAGCACAAAATAGTAATAATTTTCACTAAGCAGCCCAGTTTCTTAACTTTGAGACTAGGGCTGTTCCCACTGCACCACAACTGCCTATTGTTTATTAAAAGAAAACCAACTTTGAGAAATAGATGCCCCACCCAAAATGGTCCATACCCGATGTCGGGGCGAGGCTCTGCTGCTATAACAAAGAGATCTGACAGAACCGTGGCTTCAGGAGCAAAAGAGTTTATTTTTTTCTCATATAATAGTCCATGAGGGCTCACAACTCTGCTGTACACAGTCTGTTGTAAGGGTTTAGAATGAGTCACCTCAAGGTGTGCCTCTGTGGTACACAGAATATTTTAAGCTAAAGGCAACCAAAACCCTATGGGCTTAAACGAAACTTCTGCCTGCACCACCTCTTCCGTTTAACTACCTAGAAGAATTTAAACTAGAGGCCTTGCCCACAGTGAAAAATTATCATAGATAACCTTTTCTGACCCATCTATATGGCCAGGCAAATTTATCATCTTGCAAATGACCTTCTTCCCCTCTGAAGCCTCAAGGTGATCCTTAGCTCAGAATGTCATGTACTTCATTTTCCCCTTCTGTCTCTGAACCTCTTCTGACTCTGTCTGTATGTGGGGTTCCCATGTATACGTGTGAAATGAAATTTGGTCTTTTCTCTGGTTAATCTGCCTTGTGTAAATTTCGTTATTAGACCAGCTGAAAGAAACCGGAAAGGCAGAGAAAAGTGTCTTCCTCCTCCATATGGTTAAGACCCAGGTTTTTTCCAAGTTGTTGCTCTGCTGTCTCCAGGGTCCATTTATGTATGATCTGCACGATTGAAACTGGTTTTGCAGCCTCATCTGGTTTGCAGCTGGTGGGAAGGGAAAGGAGGAGGAGATGTGGTCGTGCTCTTCAGGCGTGAGCTCCCAAATGCCACGTATCAGTACCACTCACAAATGGGTGGTCACATGGCCACCCTTAGCTGCAAGGGGGGGCTGGGAAATATAATCCAGCTGATTGCCCAGGAAGAAAGGGAGATGGATTTGGCTGGGTAAGTAGCAGGATCTCCCACACAAAGCTTTGAAAATCTCCAGCTATTATTTATACTCTCTAGCCTTCTCCCAGCAGTAGCTCTCTCTCTTTCTCTCTGGCCTCTACCTGTACCTGAAAACCAACCATCTGAGGGCCCCCTTTGGATTTTGAAGGCCCTTTGATCTTCTAACAATCATTATTTAAAATTTTTTTTATTCTTTCAATTGTAATCTATCTTCTATACTGAACACATAATACAATCATCTTTTAAATCCTCAAAATAGCCCTAGCTGATATGGTTCAGTGGACTGAGCACCAACCTGCGAAGCAAAGGGTCACAGGTTTGATTCCCAGCCAGGGCACATGCCTGGGTTGCAGGCTAGGTCCCCAGTGGGGGCTGCATTGGAGGCAATCACACATTGATGTTTCTCTCCCTCTCCCCCTTCCCCTCTCTCTAAAAATAAATAAATAAAATCTTTTAAAAATAAATAAAATTCTCAAAATACCCCATTAAGAGAGCATCAATATCCTCCTTTTATAAGTGAGAAAATTAAGACTCTGGAGAACTGAGTGTCTAATCCAAGGAAGAGTCAGAATTTGAATTCAGTTCTGTCCAGCTTCAGAGACCACATTCCTCCTGTCACCTCACAGTGATGCTAGATGGATGTACTGTCACCACAGCTTTTCTTCTGATCCAGAAACACCTTCTGAAGATCGGGTGATGGTCCAGACGCAAGGTCTGTGGGACCTGAGGGGACGGGTGGGTGAAGGTTTGAAGCCTCTTTATAGACCTCCTGCATCGCCGTGGGAATGGTGTGGGGTCCCAGGAGAGCAGCATGTTGGGAGCATCTTTTATTTTAGGACTATGTTGCAGTTCCTGTCCAGAAACTCTCCAGGGCTATGACCCAGACTCTTCAAATTAAAAAACAATTCTTAACAAAACCAAAGCATGGGTCTTTTTTTCTCCTCACCCAAGGACATGCTTACTGATTTTTGAGAGAGGAGAAGGGAGGGATGGAGAGAGGGAGAGAAACACTGATGTGAGAGAGAAACACTGATCAGCTGCCTGTTGTACGCACTGCCACCGGGGACCTGGCCCACAACCCAGGCACGCACCCTGACTGGGAATCAAACCTGCAACCTCTTGGTTTACAGGATGACGCTCCAACCAACTGAGCCACACAGACCAGGGCCCACAGCACATGTTTTAGTTCCAGATATTGTTTTACAGAAAAGGATAACCTAATAAGAGAAACTTTTTTTTTCAAAATCCCTGGAAAAGCCCCACTTCTCTTATTACCTATGGGCCAATATGACTTTCAGCCTATGTCCATCGTGTTTTTGGACAATCTTGTAATTAACTTCTGGGATATCAATACTGGGTCAAGGGCAAGGAGGAGGGGCCACGTGTTTAATAACTTCATGTGACCAACTTATTGTCTGCCTGCGTCAGTGAGCACAGGCAGAGAGTTTCCAATTCCAGATAGAGGGGATCTAAGGGTTATCAAAAGTGAGACCCATGCAAGGTTTTCCTTCTTTTCTCACTGTACAAGTCCCACGCTTGGGCTCATTTATTCCCAAGTCACCACGATACCTCTGGGCTACTTCTGAGGCCTCCACATTTTTCTTTCAACGGACCTGACGTCTTTTCCTAAAAACATTTGTCTGCGGGCCCTAGTGTTTCCTCTTGCATCATCTAAACTAAATCTCATTCCTTCCCCCTGTGACAGCTCTTTACTTATCTAAAGATATGGCCCTATCTCCCTGAGGCTCCTTTTTCTTAGGAGGAAGATTCCAGGTCCTTTAACCCTTTCCTGGGTAATAGCTCTGAGTTTCCTAACCCCACAAGAAGCTTCTCTGTACCCAGTTTTCATTTGTTCATCTCCCTTATATTGGTCAGGAATCTTTTGGTGAGATGTGACAGAAATCCAATTAGAATCCAAGTAAGACCGATAAACAAAGATGGGGGAAGAGCTGAGAATTCATTGGCTTGGGAAGCTGGATTCCAGGAAATGAATCTGCCTTCAGGCATGGCGGGATCCAAGAGCTCAAACAGTATTATTAAGACTCAGTTTCAATGAAAACAGACACCCCCTCAATCACTCTTACCGTCTTAGCCACATGGGTTCCACTGTCTTATCTTTCTGGCTCCCAGAGTGCTCAGCACAGTGGGGGCTAAAAATTGCCTGCTGAATGGACAAGTCGTGCTCAGAGAAGAAGGCCAGCTCTGTGCAAAAAAGGAAATTACCCCAACAGGAGGCAAGTTACTCAACAAATATTTATTGAATGCTTACTCTGTGCTCAGGCATTGCTCTAGATTGTGGATGAAAAGAGGGTGTGTAATAAATCGTGAATTTCTAACTGGGCAGGTTGTGGTGGGCAGTCAGACTCCGGCCTTATTGCATTTTTAGTAAAGGTTTTTAAGCAAGCCCTGTCCAGTTTGTTCTTGGGCATCTAGGTTAACACACCTTTGAAGTCCCCTGAAGTCATAACCGCCTTTAAGAGAGCACAGAACCGTAACTAATCCGTAATCCCATTTTGCCTTGCTCTCTCCACCTTCATGTCTTCTTCCTATGTTCCCTCCTTAATTTCAAATGCATATAAGAAATGCAGCATTGTTCTTCTCCAGCACACTTCAGACCTTGCTCCCTGGCATATGTGGTCAGTTTGGCTCAAATAAACTCATAAAAATTCTCTACAGGTTTGGACTTTCTTACGTCAACAAGATAAAGGAGCAAAACAAACAAAGCCCTTGTCCTCAGACCTTACCTTCTAGTGAGAGAGGAGTTGGGGGTGGTGTGGAGACAATAATGATAAGAAGCAAATTAACAAATACGTGAAACGACAGGTCATACGAACTTCTGACACATGCTGCAACGTGGGTGAGCCTTGAAGATATGCTAAGTGAAATAAGCCAGTCACAAAAGGACAAATACTACGTGATTCCCCTTACATGAGGTATCTAGAGTAGGCAAATTCAGAGACAGAAAGTACAATGGTGGTCAGTAGGAGTTGGGGGTTGGGGGGGAATGGCGAGTTAGGGTTTAATGGGTAGAGTTTCAGTTGGGGAAGACAAAGAACTTCTAGAGATGGATGGTGGTGATGGTTGCACAACAATGTGGATGTACTTAATGCCATCAAATTATATGCTTTAAAGTGGTCAAAATGGTAAATTTCACATTATGTATATTTTACCACCTTTACCACCGTTTTTAAAAAGCAGGTAATAATAAATGCTATAAAAAAACAAAAGCAGGGAAAGGTGAATGGGAAATGCCATGGAAAAGAGAGGACATGCTATTTTAGATAGGAAAGGTCTTTCTGATTGGCTGACATCGAAGCAGAGGTCTGAATAGGGCAGAGGAGTGGCCGGTGGACTCTGGGGGTGCCGAGAGAATGTGCCAGGAAGAAGCAACAGTAAATGCAATGGTCCCGAGGAAGTAGTGATGTTTTCTGTAAGAACAGAGAGGAGGCTAGTGTGACATTGAGGTTCAGGGGCAGTGGAGGCCAGATCTCACAGGGCCTTGAAGTCCATAATAAGAGCTTTGGACTTTAAGGAGTTAGGAGGCCATGGAAAGGTTTAAATAGGATATTACTCTCCCCTCTTTTTAAAATGTCAAACATATTTAAAAGTAGGGAAAGTAGGATAATGCATACTTACCACCTGGATTTAAAAATTGTGAATATTTACTATGTTTGCTTCATCTTTTTTTTTAAAGGTTTATTTTATTCTCATTCAAGAGAGAGGGGAAGAGGGAGAGAGAGAAACATTGATGTGAGAGAGAAACACCAATTGGCTGCCTCCCACATGTGCATGAGCTCGCAACCTGGGCACCTGCCCTGACTGGGGATCGAACTGGTGACCTTTCAGTGACAGGATAACATTCCAACCAACTGAGCCATGCTGGCCAGGACAGCTTCATCTTTTTTTATCCTGAGTTTTTGAAAGCAAGTTTTCAGACGTCATGACATTTCATCATAATTAAATATGCATCTCTAGAAAATAGACATTTTCTACATAATCATAATACTGTGTTCGTTACTAAAAAAAACTAATGACTCTTGCATATCAATATTCAAATTGCACTAATTATCTCAAAATGTATTTTTACAATTGGTTTAACTCAGAATTATGCATTGTAATTTTTAAATTTTTTTACGTATTGATTTTATAATTATTTACTTATTTTAGAGAGAGGAGAATGAAGGGAGAAAGAGGGAGAGAAACATCCATCAGTTGCCTCTCATACATGTTCTGACTGGGGTTGGAATCCACAACCCAGGCATGTGCCCTGACTGGGACTTGAACTGGCAATCTTTTGCTTTGTGGGATGATGCCCAACTAACTGAGCCATACCAGTCAGGGCTATTAATTGATTTGAGAGAGAGAGAGAGAAACAATGTGCCCTGCAACCTTGGCATATGGGGAACAATGCTCTAAACAACTTAGTGACCCTGGCCAGGGCACAATTTTTCAAATGTCTCCTAAGTATTTAAATCTAGGATTGTCTCTAATCCCACCCCCTGTTCCTCTTTTTATCTTGCTTTGACAAGCAAGAGGTTAGGGCAGTGTCCTATGGAATGTCCACATTCTGGTATTGTGACTTACCTGTTTAAAGCAGCTCTCTTGCTTGTGTGTGGATAATAGGCTGTAAAAAGCCAAGGATGGAAATCAAAAGATCAGTTAGAGGACATTGTAATGTTGACCTAAGAAACGTCCAAACCTGTAGAGAATTTTTATAGGAGTTTATTTGGGCCAAACTGATGACATATGCCAGGGAGCAAGATCTCAAATACTCCAGAGAATAACAATTTTGCAGCTTCTTTTTTGCATTTGAAAACAGGAGGAGATTTAAGGAAGATTACATCAGAATGGGAGAAAGCAGGGCAGGGACTGGATTACTGGATGGTTAAGATTATGTGCTCTCTTGGAAAATCCGTAAGGCTTGTTTCTAAGGCGTGTTAGCCCAGATGCATAGAAACAATGGACAGGGCTTGCTTACAACAAAGATACACTTTGGAAAAAAGTTTACTGACCTACCCAGTTCGGAATTTAAGATCAGATCTTGCTGTGAGGTTACTCTCCACCAAATGCTACCCCCCGCCTTTTTTTGTCCATAGTAATAAGAACAAACTCTAGACCTACAGGGACAAGAGGACAAGAATGGACACAATGGGGAAAAAGAATTGTCATCATGCGGACAATGTACAGCTGACAGAGGAGCCTTGACTGGCTTATTGGAGTCGAAGCAGCCAGTTCACCCTGCAGAAACCCAAAAAGGCTCGGTAACTGAGGCCATCAGGTAATGCAGGAGGTGAACTGGAGGCCAAAACGGGAGACTTAGTTGATAATCACGCTTCGGAGTTTCTCCCCCCAAACCCTCTCCCTGCTCTGTCTCCTTTAGAGAGGCCCAGCAGTTGATAGCCCTCTGAGACTTCCATAAAGCTCTTCGGTGTCTCATTCTTTACTAAGAATAGACAAAGATTACCAGTAAGTTGAGGAAAGGCTTCAACATTAAAGACAGAATAGAACAAACATAAAAATAGAAGCTTGGAGAAAACAGGGACAATGCAGGGAATAATAAAATTTACAAATTAAAAAGTCCCACCCGTACTTAATATCCTCAGAAGAGTAAAAGAAGATATTGTGAACATGTAAAAAGAATACAATGCTATAAAAAGCAAAAGAGAACAAGACAGAGCTTTGAGAAATCAAAAATATGGGACCTAGAATAAAAATAATTTGAATAGAAGGGTTGGAAGATACAGTCTAGGAAATGACTCCAAAAGTATACTTAAAAAATTAAGGCAGAAAACAGAAAAAAAATTAATTAAGGGATCAATCAAAGAAGGTCTAAAAGACAGTGAATTTCAGTTTCAGAAAGAAAGAATAGAGAAATGGAGGGGAGAAAATTGAGAAAGAAATATCACATAGAAATTTCTCAGAACTGAAGGACATGAATGTCCACACCGAAAGAGTCCACTGAATGCCTGGCACAATGACTAGAAACTGGGCCTCGCCAAGGCACATCATGTTGAAACTTCAGAACATGAGGATTAAAGAGAAATGCATAAAAACTCCTGAAGAAAAAACAGATTGTGTACAAAGAATTAAGAATCAAAACTATATTATGCCCCAGCTGGTGTGGCTCCTTTGGTTGAACGTTGTCCCACAAACTGAAGAGCTTCCGGTCAGAGCCCAGGCCTGGGTTTCGGGTTCGGTCCCTGGACCGGGCATGGACTGAAGGCATGGACTGAAGTCAGTGTTTCTCTCTCACATCAACATTTCTTTTTCTCTCTTTCTCTCTCCTTTCCCCTCTCTTGAAAAATAAGTGAAAATATCTTTTAAAAAATACAGTATAAAAAATAGCTACCCAAAAAGTAAAAATTGATATATCTATCAGACTTCTAACAACCTATATGCTTCAAAATATTGAGAAAAAATTGATTTTCAGTCTAGAATTCTACACCTTGCAAAACTATCTTTCAAGAGTCATAGTAAATTAAAGATATTTTCAGATATACCACATTTCAAAATTTTATGTCTTATATACTTTTTCACAGGAAGTTACTAGAGAATTTGCTCCAGCAAAATGAGGAAGTAAGTAAGAGGAGAAGAGATGGGATCTGAGAAGTGACCTAACAAAGAGAAGACACCCAGTGGATTTCTTCTTTCTTTCTAGGAGTAAAGAAGTCTTAGAACAAGAGCTGAGCTCAAGCCAGGACTCCCTGAGCCTGTGCTCAGGCACTGAAGCAGGAGGCTGGAGGGCTCCAGTGAAACAATGACATGAAAAGAAAAAAGAACTAGATGCACCGTCTGCTTAACCTTGCAGGAAATCGTCTTATGGAGGCTGCTGAAGGTCAAAGAAACTACGCAAATGAAAAAAGAATGAGATAGTTATCAAGTCCAGATAAAAACAAAAGCTGGATGAGAAAGGAAATGTCACATGGCCTCCTACCTGACTCAGCAGAGAACAGTATTTAATCAGTCATAACAATGCAAACACTGAGTATTGATTTAACTGACAATACAACTCTATTAGATAACTTAGGAGGACAAACAACTACAGGGAGGGGAGCTGTTTAAGAGGGGTAAATTCTTTTCTAGTGTAATAGAAAATTAATGAGTAATGCCTACAATTGCAAATTAAGAAAATGAAGAAATAGGAATTTAAACAATTAGAATAGGTGTCAACAAACTATTTCCCATAGTCCAAATCCATTTTTGTAAATAAATCTGCTTTTGTAATAAAGTTGTATTGAGACAGGTCCACTCCTACTGACTTATGTGTTAGCCATGATGGGTTTTTAGCTGCGGCTGAGCTGAGTAGTCGCAACAAAGACCATCTGGTCCACAAAGCTGAACACAGTTACTATGTCCCTTTACAGAAAGGTGTTGCCCTTTTACAGAAAAAGTAAACCCCTGATTTAGAATAATGAAGATAAATATATGAAGAAATAGCCAAAGGGTTAAAAGTGGTTGTTCTGGAATGCTTGCTGTCTTGTTATAAGCCTTTGAATACTATTGACTTTTTAAATTATGTGCATTATAACTTTTGATAAAAATTTTAAACTGTTGTTTTTAAGGAGTTGTCCTGATGCCCCTGGAGGGACAGAGAAGGAGGCACTGGGCCGACATCAGGGCTCCTGTCTGAGCCTCACGCTGCTGTCTCCCGCTCTTCGCCAGCTGTCCACCATCCCATCTAAATGGGGTTGAGTGAGTCAGAGCTGCCTGGCCAGAGTTTCACAGGAACTGGACACAGGACTGTAGATACCAGACTTGGGAGGCACCGGGCCAGCCTCCTGCCGTAAGCCATCATTCAGGGTTGTCCGTATCATCAATGAGTGGCAGGATAATATAGCACAGTGGTTTAAGTGACTGTGAGCTTTAATGTTGGACTGCTTAGCTTCATAAACTTCAGGCTGTCCCTCTAAGAAGCTGTGACCTGGGCAAGTCATTTAATTTCTCCGTGCCTCAGTTTTGTCATTGATAAATGGGACAAATAATGCCTCTTGATGGGGTTGTGGTGAGCTTCATTTAACTAGTACATGTGAAAACAGCACAGTGGCGGGCACACAGAGACCGAATGAGTGTTAGCTATTACTAGTGTTATCCTCACAAATGACACACTGACATGCAGAGAGGGGAAGTGGCAGGCACAATGTCACACAGCAATTAGCAGCAGAGCTAGGATGAGTGCCTGAACTCTTCTGTCTCAGTGCAACACGGGGTCCTTACACCCCTCCAAGAAGCGTGCACACGCCCGAAACATCTCTGAAAAGATACAGAAGAAATGAACAACAGTGGTCAACAGTGTGGGCAGGTGGAGAATGGAAGGATGGGACAGAGTGGAAGGGAGACTATTTTCACTTTAAAATTTGCAGACCATGCGACTGCATTATTAACACAAAACAAGAAATAAAAAACTGGATTAATTAAATAAATGAAATTAATAATGCCCTTTTCATGGTGGAGATCAAGTAAGATAACGGAAGTGTAAGTCTTTTCTACACTGAAGTAATATCTAGATGTAAGTGGTTGTTAGTGATAATATGGTACTTTTTAGTAAAAGCAAACTTTGCTCTGGGTTTTTGGGCCAACCTGCAGGAAAGGACATAACTTGCAGGACGTTCATTAGCCAGGGTCTCCTCTTTGAAGATGGGATAGGTTTCCTTGGCCACAGGTGAAGCCATCTTGGAATGCAGTGGAAATTTCCACCTCGGCACCTTGCAAAAAACGAAAGGTCCCCTCCCCCCAACTTGGCTCTCCCAAGCCCAACACTTTGCATCCAGGCCCCCAGTTGGACAGCTCTTCTGGAAAACATGATTAAGGCCACAGAAACTGGGGGTTTTATTGGGGATGACAGTGAGGGCCACAGTTTGTTTTTCAAGGGAGGGAACGAAGTCCCAGAAATAGCTGAGCCCGAGCTGGCAGGAGGCTGGCAAAGAGCAGGAGGCCCCAGGGCAACGCTCCCAGGCCATGTTGACTTTGGACGGGCTGCCTGAGCATTGTAAACAATTGCAGAAATGATTTCCTACCCTGGCAAATGTCTTGTTTGGACAAGGGGTCCCCTGCCCCCACTTCTTTAAAAGGCAGTTTTATCATTTGTTTGCAAAAATGCTCAATCCCCTCTTTCTTTTCTTGTTCTCTCTGTGGCTCTGGTCTCCTCCAGAGCCAGATGAAAAATCTTTGTGTTTCTTTAATGTTAACCAAACCCCCACTCCTTTTTTAAACTGTTCCAGGTCTGTTGGACAAATACTACCCAGCAACAGGACTTACAAGGGTCTGTGAAGAATTCTTTTAGACTGCAGTCTTTAGCCAGAGCAACTTAAAAAAATTTTTTTTTCTCTCCTTGTTTATTACATTTTAAGCTCCTAGCACAATAAAATCTGCACACAAGGATTGGGAAAGCAATAAAAATGCAGCTCATAATGCCTTGGCCTGAACCAGCTAATGCTCCATCTAGACACTGAGGTAATAGATTTGGTCTCTCTCATCCTCCCAAGGTATCAGACTAGGAAATAAAATGGGTTTCTCTAAGGAGGAAAGCATAGGACAGAACTGTGAGCTTTGCTGCGCTGCTGGTGAGGGCGGGGTTTCTGGGGCTGGACGGGATGCGCATTCTGAAAGTCAGCCAGAGTCTGGAGCAGTGCAGAAAGAAGGAATACTCTGTTCTTGACCACCCAGGGACAGGGGCGATCACAGGCCAGATGAGGAGCACGATATACCTAACCTACGTCCTCGCCTGTCACCTAGCTTCAAAAGGGAGAAGGATGGAGAATGGGGAGGGGTGAGAACAAGGGATGGCCGAAGTGAAAGCGGACAGGAGGCAAGGGGCACGTGGAAGGAGGCAGAGGCGGCATCATTCCTAGTCCCGGCTGGAAACAGAAGCCGCCCTCAGGCTGGGTAACTGAGAAGAGTTCAGTGCAGGGCCTATTGACAAGGTGTAGGCAAGAGTTGAGGGAAAACCGGAAAGGGATGGGGGGGGGCGGGGGAGGTGCTGCACCCCGGACCTAGTAACAGCAGGGAAGTTGTTCCCCGGGCCTCCTCCGAAGACATCACACAAGAAGTTGCATTCTTGTGAGGCATTCTACCATCAAAAAATCGATCACTCTATTTGAAAATATAAAAAAACCACCAAAATGATGTTGCAGAAGTGAAGGGAACCAGGTTTGCTAAAGTAACTGTGGTGATAGAAATGTGTTGGCCTCAGAAGCTACTGAGGTGGTCCATTCTATCCTAGTACATTGTAAAAAAAAACAAAAAACCACCAAAAGATGAATCCAAATTAAGAACCTACATGGGGGAATTGAGATGTAAAAATACTGGCAGTAAGCATTACCTCTATTTAAACATATAATTAAGCATATCTAACTGCAATGATTGTTTACCAGGAAAATAATACAATTGTTACAGTTATTTTGAAATATGAACCTACAAATTTTTTTTTCATTGCTGTGGGCAATGGGCTATGGAGGGCAAAAGTCAAAATCGTCGTTATACAAGGAAATGGGAGAGAATAGAAGGAGAAGAAATTGATGCTGGTTTGTTTTTGTTATGATAAAATATACATAACAACAAAGTAACTATTTAAGCTATCTTTAAATGTCCAATTCCACACCAGTAAGTATATTCACATTGTTGTGCAACGGTCTCCCTCATCGTCCACAAATGTCTTCATCCCTCCGACCAAAACCCTGCCCTCATTAAACACTGACTCCCCAAGTTCACTTCCCTCCGCGCCCCTGGCAACCACCACTCTGCCTTCTGTCTCCATGTATTTGACTACTTTAGGAATCTCCCATACGAGGAATCATGCAGTGTTTGTCCTTTTGTGACTGGCTTCTTTCATTTAGCATAATGTCTTCAAGGTCTACCCGTGGTGTATGATGTGTCAGAGTCTCCTTCATTGTCAAGGGTGAATAATAATCAGATGCCACATTTTGTTGATCCACTTATCTGTTGATAGACACGTGGGCTGCTTCCACCTTTTGGCTGCTGTGGATAATGCTGCCTGAACAGCGTACAAATATCTGTCTGAGTCTTTGCTTTACTTCTTCTGATATGTACCCAGAAGTGGGATTACTGGGTCATATGGTAATTTTTAAAATGTTTTTGAAGACTTGCCATACCATTTTCCACAACAGCTGCAAGGATGGTTGTTTTTGTTTTTAAATCACCAATATCCTTATTTTCCTTAAGAGGGAGTAAATGATATTGTTTCTTTCTTGAAGATGACAAATTGAGAAGTATTGGTTAAACATATTTAAAGTAACAAAAGTAACCACAAGTAGAACTAAAAAGCCTGAATACCTTCCAAATTGCCAGAAAGCAATAAACAAAAACAGACCACACAGAAGCACAAAATCAGAGAACACAAAATATGACAGTAGACTAACCCTATCTGATATATGGATGAATAAAACTAATATATACTCACTTTTTAAAAGAAAATAAAAGCCAATTATATATTACCAACAAGAAACATACCCCCCAAAAAAGAACCCAGAAAGGTTG